>QRFJ01000754.1:0-57181 GCA_006176705.1 Cocos nucifera
AAACCAGGGACACATCACTGCAGCATCAAGTCAGTCATTTGATGAGAAGGTAGACTCCTAATGACTACTCGAGGTGGTCACGCTCAGTTCCCTCGTTCTCTAACGAGTTACTATTTACTCTCGCTCCGGTTAATCTCCACATCGTAGGACTAAGGACTCATCTACTAAAGCGAAAAGCAATTGTACACCAACCTTCCGAATCAATCAACCATCCCATGATTTGACCTATTGTCGAGAGCATTTTTTATGAGTTAATAATTGATTTATTCATGGTCTTAAAATTTTCAACTTCTTGAAAATTATGAATTATCTTACCATTAACTTCAAAGGGATGTATCACAGACACTAAATATACATATGGATAGAAAATAAAAACCCATTTTATTGGATTTTAATTTCAAAATATAATTTTGCTCCTTAGAAGGTATACCAAAGTGTCAGCCAATTCTAGCTTCTAGGGCATATATATCTAACAATCTCCCACTTGTCACTAAAGCCAATTGGCTACAAGTTTAAGATCCCATCTTTCTCAAGGTGGACCTTCGATCTTCTGCTCCCAACAGCTTGTTAAGCGGGTCTGCCACATTATCTGTGGGAGTTTGGACATTTTGACCTCGATGTAATCCTTCTCAAGGTAATCGCAGATGAGGCTGCGTATCGCCGCTCAAAGTGCTTGGATTTCTTGATGAGACCTGAGCTTTCCTTAGCAAAGGGCTATGGCACCATTATTATCGCAGTTATTAGAGAAATGGCATCTGGATGGGCATTACCTCCAATTTTTTGCAAGCAAAACTTCTTTGTACAGAATGGCTTTCTTTGCAGCCACTGATGCAGCGCATATATTCGGCTTCCATGGTGGAATCTACTATCACAGTTTGCTTGGAACTCTTCCAACTGACAGCACCACCAT
This sequence comes from Cocos nucifera, assembly GCA_006176705.1. Classification (NCBI taxonomy): domain Eukaryota; kingdom Viridiplantae; phylum Streptophyta; class Magnoliopsida; order Arecales; family Arecaceae; genus Cocos; species Cocos nucifera. Next base: position 911 of record QRFJ01000754.1, read on the forward strand.
TGCACACAAATAGACTCCCGGATATCGACTTTCGATCATCTACATCGGACATGAAATCCGAGTCTGTGTATCCCTGGACTTGGAGTTCTCTGTTACCAAAGACCAACATCATATCCTTAGTTCTTCTTAAGTACTTAAGGATACATTTCACAGAAGTCCAGTGTTCTTCATCTAGATTTGACTGATATCTGCTTGTGACACTCACAGCATGGGCTATATCAGGTCGTGTACATAGCATGCATACATGGCTCCCTATTGCAGAGCATAGGGATTCTTACTCATGCATTCTATTTCCTCAGGGTTGCTAGGGCACATCTTCTTGGAAAGATGAATACCATGTCTGAAGGGTATTAATCCCCTCTTAGAGTTTTTCATACTAAACCTCTTTAGTATTTTCTCTATGTACATCTTCTATGAAAGTCCTAGCATCCTATTTGGTCTATCCATATAGACCTTAATTCCTGGAATAAAGGATGCTTCACCTAGGTCTTTCATGGAGAATTCCTTGGACAACCATAATTTGACTGTCGTCATCATGGGAATATCATTCCCAATAAGGAGGATGTCATCCACGTACAGTACGAGGAAGACAACAGCGCTCCCACTGACCTTTTTGAAGACACATGGTTCCTCTTCATTTTCGATGAAACCAAAAATTTTGATCACATCATTGAAACAAGTGTTCCAGCTCCGAGATGCTTGCTTAAGTCCATATATGGACCTTTGCAGCTTGCAAACCTTGTGATCAGTATCACTGGATGTGAAACCTAGCGGCTGTTCCATATAGATATCTTCCTCAAGATATCCATTCAAGAATGCCGTTTTCACATCCATTTACCATATTTTATAATCAAAATAGGCTGCAATGGCAAGCAATGTGCGGATGGATTTTAGCATAGCCATTGGGGAAAGGTATCTCAATATGCCTTCACGTTGACTATAACCTTTTGCACTAGTCTAGCTTGAATGTCTTCCACATTCCTATCTGCACCATCTTTCTCTTGAAGATCCATTTACACCCATAGGTACTATACCTTCTGGTGGATCTACCAAGGTCAAACTGGTTCAAGTGTATCGAGTCATTTCTGACTGCATTGCCTCTAGCCATTTCTCGGAGTTGATATCTTGATATCGCCTCATAATTAGGTATCATCACCATGAGCACCATTACCTATGAGGAACATTTTCTCTACTTCCTCTAAATAATATCTAAGTATCTCAGGGGATGGAAACTCTTTTCGAATCTACGAGGTGTAGGAGGATAGTGTTTTTATTGGCTCACCTGATTTTTCTAATTGGTCCTTACCTCGTTGTATTGTGAGACTTTTTCATCAGCTTATTTGCTTTTCCAATGTTCGTTTATTTTTTTTGAATAAACTATTTTTCAAGAAAGATGACATGTCGACTCACAATCACAATGTGATCTTCTAGAATGTAGAAATAGTATCCTAATGACTCTTTAGGATATCCTATGAATCAAGCTCTGAAGGACCTAAACTCTAACTTATCCGCTTGTTATTTTTTGACATGATCGGACAACCCCAAATTCTGAGATGACTCAGACTTGGTTTATACATCTATTTCATACAGTATGGTAGGAATGGTCTTAGAGGGAACCTATTCAGTAGATAAATTGAATACTGAGTGTCCCCCAAGATAATCAGAGAGGTCTGTGAAGCTCATCAATGGATCGGACCATATCCAATAGAGTTCGATTTCTCCATTTTGAAATTCCATTGAGTTGAGGTGTTCCTGATGGAGTCCATTGAGAGACTATGCCATTATCTTTGAGATAGTCTACAAATTCTCGACTAAGGTATTCACCTCCTCGATCTAATCGAAGAACCTTAATGGTTTTTCAGTTTATTTTCTTACTTTATTGTCTGAATTCTTTGAACTTTTCAAAAGCTTCATGTCTTCATAAGATACACATACCCATTACCTAGACAGATCATCGATAAAGGTAATGAAGTAGACAAAATTGCCTCTAGTCGGCACATCAATAAGGCCGTACAACATCAGTATGTACTAGGACACAGAAGATTTGTGGCCCTCTCCCCATTGTCCTACAAAGAAAGTTTAGTCATTTTGCCTTGGAAGACAAGTTCACAAGTTGGATATGACTCGAAAGTCAATGGACTCATAGCCCATTTTTCTTCCAATTTGTTGATCCTATCTTTTGCTATATTACCTAATTCTTAGGTGGCCATAATATATCTGTTCGTTTGGACTATCCCTAGGTCATTTGCATTCACGTTATTAGAATAGGTACATCATATGTAACTGATAAAGACCATTATAAGAAAATCATTTATATTTTATTCTTTTCATAAGAATGTTATAATGTCCTCTAGAAGAGTATATACATAGCCTTCTAGAGCAAGCATGAATAAGAAATCAAATTCCTGCTAGCTGCAGCACATAATAACAGTCTTTCAAAAACTAAGTCTAAATCAGTGGTAATCAAAGAGGGTATGTTTCTACCACCATTGCAGCAACTCTTGCTCCATTACCGATGCATAGGATCATGTTCCATCCCTCATCCACTATCCTCAAAGATCCTGCATGGAAGTGCACGATGAGCATAAAACCAGAGTCAAGACCCAACTGGATGCAGAAGAATTGTAAGGTTAGACTCAATAAGAGCATACCTCTAAAAGGACCTTCTTTATTCTTTCAGTGGCAGGTAAGTAGGCGCATTTCGCTTCAGTGGCCGTTATTGTTCAATGGAAACACTTTCCTTTGGTAGCGGCTTTTCATCTTCGACTCTGCTTCTCTTCTTTCTCCTTCACCTTCTGCTTTTTCACAGACTTGTTTTTCTTTTCATAAGACTTTCTTTTGGAAGAAGTCCATTCCATATTAAGAACTGAATCTTTAGAACCTTTCATAGAAAGCTCAGCGGTGACCAGCATATTCATTAATTCGGCCAAGTAATTTTGAAGTTTATGCATGTGGTAATTTCATGATTGAATTGCCTATAATGCATCAGTCAGGATTGCATAATAATATCATTCTGCAGATCCAAGTCTAACTTCACACCGAGCTTCTCAAGCTCTTTCATGTCCTTCACATCATCAGACAGTGATCTTGGACTGACTGTCCATCATGCATCTTAGCCTTAAAAAGTCATTTCGTAACTTGATATTTGGCTGCACGACTCTGTTCACCAAACATCTCCTACAGGTGAGCCAACATTTGGTGAGCAGTTTCGATATCTTCATGTTGGCACTGGAGCTCATCAGACATCGAGCTCAATATGTAATATCCGGCCTTATTATCTTCATCTATCCATTTTTCTAGAGATGCTCTCTATTCAGTGGACGGACAGGCTGGTAAGGTGGGAGGATCCTGGTCCAATACATGGGTTAACTTCTCAAAACTCAAAATGATTTTGTAGTTCCTAAGACAATCTTTATAATTGGGTCTGGTCAGTCTATGTGTGTCCAAGATATGTGCTAATGGATTGGATGCAGACATTTTTCTGTAGAGAGTCAAAGATTCAAGTTAGATACTGTAATTATGACTTGACCAATTTATTTAGAGATTTTATTTTTAAACAAATTAGCTCCCATTATTTTTTTGGATCCCTACACTCCCTTTGTAGAGATGTGAAAATCTCCATGATTAATAATTTCTAGTGGGTGGTGCGGTCTCACCAACTGACTCATCACCTCACCTAACAGTTATTGGTGATGGGTTAGCCAATGAGTGAACAACACTTGTTCAATGATTCTCTAATCATGGTGCACCCAAACTTGGTCTCTAATTCATGAATCTCACTGTATCCAGAATATTGATCCACTCCTTAGTCAAGTCAGACCCACCATTTGCACAGACTAGATTCCTAATTGAGTCTCTCATCGTATCCAGAATATTGAGTCTCTCAAATCCTAGGGTTTCAGGATCTAGGGTTTTGCAGAAAGTAAGTTTTGAATTTTTGATTAAGGATGAACGCACAGCACCCCTACACGTCATAAGAACACTCTATCGGATTGGAGGAGAGGGCCTTTAAATCCTTCTTCATTCTTATGATCGGATGGTGCCTTAATCAGGAATATGTAATACTATAAAATAATTTTAGATCTATATCATATATCTCATATATAAATTAGATCTAATCATGGTATATTTTGCATACATCTCATGTATCAAATCATGCATATTTTCAGATCTAAATTATCTCATAATAACCTTAAAAATTAGATTTAAATTGATCTTATCAAAATAAACTTTAATCTAGACAACTACGTAGAACTATTCTACAACTAGTCTAGACATGCATCAATCATATCTCATATGATGTTTAAAATTAAATAATTTTATTTGCTATTTTTTAGATGTTATTATAATAATTATAATATCAAAAAATAGTAAATAAATAGATCTAAAATATAATTTAATCAAATTAAATTGAAAATATGCAAGACTATTCTATAGAACTATTCTATTTTAGAACTAGTCATGCATATTTTCTAATCTTAGATCCAAATCATTTAATTTTAATTTTTTCTGATTTCAGATCTAATCACATCTCATGTGACATTTGAAATTACTTATTTTTTAATTAGAATAAATTTAAAATCAGATCTAAATACTTTTAGAACCTTGGCTCTGATACCAGTTGAAGGAAAATCCTGATTTTTCAGACCAGGTTCGTTCAGATCTGATCAGACCAAGAGATATATTTCAAAAAATTTTCTCTTTGATCCTAATTAGATCTGAGATATTTCAAATATAATCCTTATTATTCTAATAATAAAAATAAAATCTAAATAAATTAAATCAAATTTAATTTACCTTGATGTAGGGTAATCCTATTATCCGTTGATGATCCTGTAAGCAGCGAAAGCTTCTGGATCTAGCCACGCAAGTGCCTGGCCTCTACTAGTATCCACTCAAGTTGGATCTAAAGATTCTCTATAATGTCTTCAAAAATTAGATTTGGATCTGATCTGGAGAATTTTCAAAACACCTTTTAAAGATCAGCAGTTGTCCTTTGCAGTAGTGCAGCCTTCTAGCTTTTTGTCGCCTTTCTCTCGCCTGGATCGCACCAACTAAGATCCAAATTCCTTTTGGACGTGGAGAGGAGAGGGAGAAGTAGAACTTGGCATGGAGAAGGAAAAGGGAGGAAGCCTTGGGGTGTGGAGAACTCTTTTCTCAGATTTTAGATCTTCTTTGAGTTGGGCGCAGGGTCTTATTTATAGACTAAGCATGATCCAACTCCTCTTCTTCCCAACCAATCACAACCCTTTGTGAAATCAAATCTAAATCTGATTGGCGGAAATAGAATCCCTTGGATTCCTCCTTAGATGGTGCCTAAGATCAGTCAAACTTGGTTCTTAGGAGAAGTCTAATCGGAATCTAGAAGGGAGATGGAGTCCCTATCCAATAGGGACTCCTGGGTGCCTCCAACGTGGGCGCACGCCACCCTTGACATGCGCCCTCCTCCTTGTCAGGTTCTAGTAAGGGGACAGGCCCCCACCAGCCCTCCAATAGGTGCGTGGCATGTGGACAGAAGTCAAAGTGTCAATGGTCAATATTTGACCAGTCAAAGGTCAACTTTTGACCAAAGTCAAAGGATGAGAAATGACATGTGACAAAAAATGGCAGGTATTATCTTACAAAATAAGATAACCTTTTTCTGACCTAGACAGGCTCTAGTTAGATCAGGTGAAGGCCTCTGAATGAGCACAAACTCCTTTGGCTCAGTAAGGACAACTATTTATGATAGTAAAAGAAGAATGTTAGGTTCAATCGAGTGCTAGAATGATTTTCTTGAACCTAATTGAATCTCATTCAGATCAATTGAACTGGATCAGTTCAATTGATGATCACCAGATTCAAATCCTTATTTGTGTGACCCAGTTAGGTTCAATTCCATATGGTAATGGGATATGTCATGATCTCTATCATCGACATCATCGAAACTCCTTTCGATGGATCAGAACTCTTCTGATTCAAACAGCTAGAATGATCGATCATCTAAATCATTCTAATTGCTCCCAAAATCCACCAATCACACCTAGCAGTATATGGTGGCAACCCATCAGAGTTGAATGTTAACCTCTTGGTGCAACTACCTGTGTGATTAAGTTCTTCTATCTTGAGCCTCGATCATATTAGGGTTTAGGTGAACTCGTCAAACCCTAGTCTCTGTCATATGTTGTAATCATTCGATTCAAGTCCAATGTGAAAATCTAAATAGAAACTCTTTCTATTATTTCACTCTACCATGGCCATGGGCTTCTGGACTTGATTCTCATGATCATCATAGGGCTGCTCCTCTACCATCGAGGTAGATAAATTCCTTCTTGATGCGATCCAGTTCCTACAATAAACATGCTATAGCCAACATATACCTTAGGATTTCGTATGGCTAGGAGACCGAGTTATGGTGTAGTCCAACTATAACACCCTCAAGGTGAACTGTCGATGCATCTCAGGTCAAAGAACCAGACACACTACTGCAGCATCAAGTCAATTATTGACGAGAAAGTAGACTTTCTAATGACTACTCAAGGTGGTCACGCTCAGTACCCTCATTCTCTAATGAGTATCTGTACTCTCGCTTTGGTGTCTCCACACCATAGACTCAAGACTCATCCACTAAAGAGAAGCAATTGTACACCAATCTTCTGAATCAATCACCATCCTCATGATGATCCTATGGTCGGGAGCATTTTTTGAGTTAATAATGATTTATTCATGTCTTAAATTTTCAACTCTTGAAAATATGAATTATCATTACCATCAACTCAAAGGATGTATCACAGACACTAAATATACATATGTGATAGAAAATATCCCATTTTATTTATTTTAGTCAAAATTATAATTTTGCCCCTAGAAGTGTATTACAAGTGTCAGCCAATTCTGGCTTCTAGGGTACATATATCTAACAGATCACGAGAATCAAGTCAATAAGCCTGATAGAAATGCGATGTTGTCATTAAGACACCGTGTTTATTAGTTTAATCCGACTTCTTAAAATAATTAAAAATTTATAGATAGCAGTGAGTCGGGTTGAATCCATAGGGAAGGTAGTGTTTTAGATTTGAAATCTTTTAATTTTTGAAAAGAAAAAGAAAAGGATTTGAGTTTTGAAATCGAAAGTGAGGTCAAAAAATTAAAAGCAAAAATTAAAAAGTGCAAAAATTTAAACTTGGTACTAAGATCTACTAGTTAGATCTTAGCATCTACTTGTAATAAAATAAAAAAATAATTAAAGTATAAAAATTAAATTATAATAAAAATAAAAAGCATAAAATTAAAGAGCATAAAAATAAATATTATATTAATTAAAAAGGTTCATAATTTAAATACATAAAAAAAATTAAAATAGGTTGATCTCTGATCTTTGATCGGCATTGGCAGAAAGATGGTGTAGAAGCCCAACCCTTCTTCTCAACATCCATTGCCTCGAAGTAGCCATTAACCCAAAGCCTGACTCTACTATGTACCAAAGCTTCACCTTGATCAAAGATTATGAATTCTAGAAGTCTTGGGACTTATTTATAGGTGTTGGAAGGCTAGAGAGTTTTTTTGTAGGCAATGTGGGACTAAGGAGGTCTTTGATCATCAAAATATGGAGAAATCTGAGTGAAAATCGGATTAAAAGAAAAACTGGATGAATTCTATTGAAGTCTGGTGAAATCTAGCCATTCAATCAAAAATTATCAAAATTGGATGTTTATCAGCCCAGATCAGATTGGATTAAATTCTGACCATTGATCGCACATTGATGAAAAAAATCTAGCCGCTAATCGTAGTTTGGAGTCCTGATCATCGCCCGAAGCTCTCTCCACCATCGGATCATCCCGTGGATTGAGCGCTGTCATTGGATGTTGATCCATGTGAAGCTAATTTCGAATCAAATTTGGTTTTAAACCTCCACCATCCGATCTTGACCACAAGCTACTGCAGCCATCCGATCGCACAATTACTGTTCCCATGGATCGCATGGATCGGCTGCATCGTACACCATAATGAATCAATGCCTCTATCATCGAGTGAAAAGTCCAAAATATCCTATGAGCCATGATAGATTTTTTATGAACCCTTTAAGGGTCTAGGTCTACCACATGTCGCTCCGTGATTCATCGGTTTCTGCTGAGTTGGTGGTCCACGTCTGAATCGTGGATCGACTGATGGCTTCTACGGTTGAGTCGGCTTACGTAGCTGGCTTAGCGTACTGACTTCATCAGCTTGGCTCGATGTATTTGGACGTGTCGACTGATATGGTGTGGCGGCTTGAGTCGGCTGAGCCGTTTGTTATTTTTCATTTGATTTTTATTTATTTTATTTCTTTAGAAATTTATATCTTCTCCATTTTAGCTCTGTTTTATGCAAAACTTATTTCATTGTGATAAAAAAATAATCTCTTTCTATTGATTATAAAATTTTATTTTTTAATTTTTATTATTTTTTAATTAATTTTTAATAAATAAAAATATGAATTTCTCAAAAATATATATCAGTTAATTATTAATTTTTAAAAATTAATATAAATTAATTGATAAATTAATACTTTTATTGATGAATTTATGGTACTTATCACACCCCCTACTTAAGCTTTGCTCATCCTCAGGTAAAGAAAGAATTTAGTTTTAAATACCTTTTAACTTTAGAGTTTAAAATTTTGCCTAAGTAGTTTTCAAAATGGCTATTGATATTCAGTAGATCTTAAGTGAGACATATCATTGGGATATTAATACTTATCAATAGAAAAATTAAGTAAAAAATATTATTTTTTTTCTAATTTTTTTCTAAATTATCCCACCTTTATCTCTAATTTGTCTAAACTTTCATATATGCAACTGTATTCCTACTTCAGCCCTTCATTTATTGATTTTTATTTTTATATTACCCACTTTTTTATGTGAATATTATTGCTTACTTAAGCAACGAGATCTGATTACTCGATGGAAAACCAATATTTTTTTTTAATTTTTTAACATTGTACCACTATTGAGTGTCTTAATCTCTTAAGCTTTCTATTTGGTCCATGTAGCGAGTCTTGGACCAATGACTCCCAAATCAATTAGCTTTAGAACACTAGGTATAGAATACCCCTTGGACTTACTAGCTTGAATCAAATAGGCTACGAGTTAAGACTAGCTTTACGACAAACTTCTTTACCCTTCTCATCTTTTGATGCAAAACTTAAGCTTGCTTAGGCAAAAAGGCCTGGTTACTCAGTGAGAAGTACTTGAAAACTATTTTATTTAATTTTTTATATAAAAAAATATATAGTTACTCTACACAAGCTCATAAAAAGTAGACTTTTCTTTGATGCTAGTAGAAAAAATTTAAAATGCTCAAAGAAAAAAAATTTTATGTTCTAGACTTAACTCTTTATTGGGTTTTCTTAATACTTGATTCCTCAATATTTAATAGATTCTCTGATCTGTGCATCAATTTTTTTTTAAAAATACTTAGTTTAATTCAATTCTTAAGCATAATCAGGTATCTAAATACTAAATACTAACCATTTTTTAGGACTTAAAATTTTAAAATTTTTATTTTTATTTTCCCAACTTAATCGATATTGTCCTCAATAGAGAAGAAAAAATAAAGCATGTAATAAAGAATACACCTGACTCAGTATATTTTTGGTCCAACACATGCCTTTGAAAATTTGATCTCTTCCTCCAACTTATTCAACATGTTCTAAAAGAAAATAAACTAAAAAAATAAATTAAATAAAAAAAACTAAATATTGGATTGTCTTTCAACAAGCGCTAAGTTTACCGTCTTCAGCTAGATATAATGTAGCTTACTATCCTGTGTCAAATATTAGATTGATAAATTCTAATAGTTTTGGATTGCCAATCTCAGAAAGTTAATTTATAATCTCATTATTGATATATTCATTGTTAATTAGGAGAACATAATTTGAGACCCCATTCTCAGTCCCATGTTTATTAAGAATTTCTCCTATTTATTCTTCTAAAATGCTCATGAATTGAGTTTTTATATTAGGAGTTAAGTTTGATTCAATAGGTGCTAGAAGGATGACTAAAGATAATTTTAATTCTGGAGGTAAATTAATATGATCTTGCTTAAACAACTCCATTGATACTTCATTGCATGCCTCTTGATTTTTGTAAGAAGAATCGGCTTCTAGGTTCGAAGGAAATAGGACATTAGGTTTATAAGTCTTGGGTAAATCATCTATTCTCTTTTTTCCTATGTCTATCTCATTTAAATTGGAACCAGCATCAGTACTAGTTTCAAGCTTAGATTCTTTTATGTGGTTAGTCTTAGTACTAACCTGTTCGTCTAAATTTTAATTTTGGCTAGCATCAATACTAGCTTCTCTCACCTGGTCTTGGTATGAGTCCATAAGAATCCTATAGCTTTTAAGTTCAAGAATCACTTTAGCATTCTCAAATTGTGGATTCTCAAGTGAGACATTAAATTGATAACTTGGTCTAGATAGTTGGTGGACATTAGATGGATTGTTTGAAATTGGTAGGCTCGATAGTTGATCTAGTTCTCTCCTCGTGTTAGACTCAACTAATTATCCTATTTGAGCTTCTAGCTTGGCGATAGATTCTTATTGAGTCAAGATCGATTGTTGTTGATTCAGAATTAATTGTTGAAGCTGGTTAAATCTATCATCAGCTAGATTAGTCTGTTTAGAAGGTGGGTATGATAGCTGGTTGTTATATGCTGGCTGGGTAAATTGACTAGGCTGACCATTATTATAGGCATAGTTTTAATATTGGGTCCTATTTTGATAGTTTTGGATAGATGAAATTTGGGTCTGACCCTAAGTCTGTTGTGATTTCCAAGAAAAATTAGGATGGTTTCTCCGGCCAAAGTTATATGAATTTGAAAATGGATCATTAACTGGCTTGGAGTAGCCTTTAGCAGCTTGAATTTATTCTCGGATAAAAGGTAAAAACTGTGCAGCCATAGGACATTCACTCACATGATGGATTGAGCTAGCATAGGTTGAACAAATCTTCTGATAATTAGAAGATGATGCGAATTATGCAGGAGATTGTTGACCTAGAGTTAGAACTTGATCTAATTTCTGAGCAAGAAAGTCCACTTTATTTATCAAATTTGAATCAGCCTTAGGACTAGATTCTATATGTTTAAATTCATGGATCCCTGCCCAGGTTTGGTAGAAAGAAAATGAAGCATGGTTAATTGAGTTTTCACTCAAGATTTCAAATAAGGTATAGGCTTCGTCCTCACTCTTGTTCATGAATGCACCTCCACAGGATGCATTTACCATCTATCTATATTGGTCTCCTAAGTCTCATAGAAAGCTTGAATTATTTGCTACTTAGATAGACCATGGTGTGGGCATTTTCTAAGAAGTTTCTTAAGTCTCTGCCATGACTCGTGAATCTGTTCCCCTAGAAGCTGAGCAAATTCAGTGATAGCTCACCTCATAATGTTAGTTCGGTCTATGGGATAAAATTTTTTAAGAAATTCAATTTGCAAGTCAGCTCAAGTTTTAATTGGTCTCCCTATTATGCCAAGCTAGTACTTAGCTTTGTTTTTTAATGATAAGGGAAATAAAATTAGTCTAAGGGCATCCTCAGTTAAATCTTGAACTCTCACCGTAGAGCAGATTTCTAAGAATTCATTCAGATGATTATAAGGATCTTCATTGGTGTTCCCATAGAAAGATGGAAGCATCTGAATTATAATCAGCTTGATCTCATAGTGGATAGCATGAATTTTAGGTAATTGGATACAAATCGATGGGTTATAAGTAGAAGAAATAAAATATTCCTTCATCTGCTTAGGTGGTTCTCTAAAATTTTCAACCATTTAGTTATTGGGTTTAATACAATTCAGCCTTTTAATGTTATGGTTGGGTTCAACTAGATCAACTAAAGTGATTTTCTATCGTGTATGTACTAGTACAACCCTAACATGTGGTTCATAAATTTTTTTTAGAATTTTTAATTTTTTTTAGAATTTTTTTATTTTTTTATTATATTATTATTTTTATAAAAAAATAATTTTTTAAAATTATTTTAATTATTATTTTTAATTTAATTTAATTTAATTATTATTTTTAATATATTTTTTATTAGTTTAATTTAATTTTTATTTTATTTTATTTTATTTTATTTTTAGAGGAGAAAGGAGAAGAAAGAAAGAAAAATTCTAAAGAAGAGGTCCTAAGGAGTCCTAGAACTAAGAAGAGAGAGAAGAATTAGTTTTAATTAGTGATAATGTTGGTCAATCAAGTTGGTTAATCAATTCTGACTAATGGTTATCCTAGATCTAGACAGCTCTTAACTGCCAAGGTCACCTTCAAGCCCTCTAAGTATAAGATCAGCCAATCAACTGATCAGGTAAGTATAAGATTGGTGGGAGTCCCCTTGTTGCTTTCTTTAGATACTAATTATGCTTGGCCAGGTAAGCAAATGAAATCAATTAAAAACCATCTTTCTTCAAGCCCAGTCATCCCTAAACCACTTTTCTAGACACCAGTCAAATTGACTAATTCTAACCTAGTTCAACTCTTAGGGTTTTTTATCCTATTGAGCTCGAGCTCCTAAGGCTAATGTCTAATTGATTTTAAAATTAAAGGCTTAGGTCAATACAGGATGCTGGTTGGTTATCTGTGGGTCAAGAAAGTATGATCAAATCCCCACCTTATCTTGATTAACTGGGTTATGTCCTTAATTTGGTTTAATATGAATATGCATAAAAAAAAAATTTAATCAAAGGGTTCTATGCAATTTAAACTAGACTAATTGAATTCTGAAAGGCTTAGCTTGCCTCCAGCCATCACCGAAAAAAATAAAATAAAAATAAAACTAATATGTTGCATGCTCTAAGCAGTTAGAATTTCTAATTTTATCATAAGATTTTTAATTAGATTTAAGTGGATATTTTTTAACTTAATTTAAAAATAAAATAAAATAAATAATAAAAAGAAAAGAGGACTAGGGTTAGGATTGATCTCACCAAGATTAGATGCTTTCTTCCTTTTCCCTTTTTTTTTTTCTTTTCTTTTTTTTTCTATAAAATAAATAAATAAAAAGTTAGTAAGCAATATTTAAAAAAAATATTTACAACTAATTTACAAAAAAATCAAAGAAATAAAAAATATAGCATCTATTTCTTCTCCGGCAATGGCGCCAAAAACTTGATGCATTTATCAAAATTATTTTTAATTTATTAAAAATAAATCAAAAATCAAAAATAGTCCTCGATAATGGTGCCAAAAACTTGATAGGAATATGATGTTGTCATTAAGACACCATATTTATCAGTTTAATCTGACTTCTTAAGATAATTAAAAATATGTAGATAGTAGTGAGTCAAATCGAATCCATAGGAAAGGTAGTATTTTTGATTTGAAATCTTTAATTTTTAAAGAAAAAAGAAAAAGATTTGAGTTTTAAAATCAAAAGTGAAGTCAGAAAATTAAAAGCAAAAATTAAAAGGTGCAGAAATTTAAACTTGGTACTAAGATCTACTAGTTAGATCTTAGCATCTACTTACAATAAAATAAAAAAAATAATTAAAGTATAGAAATTAAATTACAATAAAAATAAAGAGCATAAAAATAAATATTATATTAATTAAAAAGATTTATAATTTAAATACATAAAAAAAGAAAAAAAATTAAAATAGGTTGATTTCTGATCTTAGATTGGCATTGGTAGAAAGATGGTATAGAAGTCTGGCCCTTCTTCTCGGCACCCATTGCCTCGAAGTAGCCATTAACCCAAAGCCTGACTCTACCCTGTTTCAAAGCTTCACCTTGATCGAAGATAATAAATTCTAAAAGTATGGGGTCTTATTTATAGGTGTTGGAAGGTTGGAGAGTTTTTTTGTAGGTAATGTGGGACTAAGGAGGTCTTTGATCATCAAAATATGGAGAAATTTGAGAGAAAATTGGATTAAAAGGAGTCTTGGATGAATTCTATTGAAGTCTGGTGAAATCTAGCCATTCAATCAAAAATTATCAAAATCGGATGTGTATCAACCCAAATCAGGCCGGATTAAATTCCGACTGTTAATCGCGCATTGATGGAGAAAATTTGGCCGCTGATCGCATGTTTGGAGTCCTGATCACCGTCAAAAGCTCTCTCCGCCATCGGATCATCCCCTGGATCGAGCACTGCCACTGGATGGCGATCCATGTGAAGCTGATTTTGAATCAAATTTGGTTTTAAACCTCCACCGTCCGATCTCGACCGTAAGCTACTGCAGTCGTTCGATTGCGCAATTACTATTCCCATGCACTGCATGGATCGGCTGCACTGTACACCGCAATGAATCAGCATCTCTATCGCTAAGTGAAAAATCCAAAATGCCTTATGAGCCATGATAGATTTTTTGTGAACCCTTTAAGGGTCTAGGTCCACCATATATCGCTTCATGATTCGTCGGTTTCTTTTGAGCTGGCAGTCCACGCCTGGATCGTGGACCGACTGACGACTTCTACGGTTGAATCGACTTGCATGGCTAGCTTGGCACGCTAGCTTTATTGGCTTGGCTCGACGCGTTTGGACGCGTCGACTGATATGGCACGACGGCTTGAGCCAGTTAGCCGTATGTTATTTTTCATTTAATTTTTATTTATTTTATTTTTTTAGAAATTCATATCTTCTCCATTTTAGCTTCATTTTATGTGAAACTTATTTCATTATGATCATAAAAATAAGCTCTTTCTATTGATTATAAAATTTTATTTTTTTATTTTTTATTATTTTTTATTTAATTTTTTAATAAATAAAAATATGAATTTCTCAAAAATATATATCAATTAATTATTAATTTTTAAAATTTAATATGAATTAATTGATAAATTAATACTTTTATTGGTGAATTTATGGTACTTATCAAAGCCCATGGCCATGGCAAAGTGAAATAATAGAAAGAGTTTCTATTAAGGTTTTCATATTGGACTTGAATCAAATGATTAATCATATGATGGATATTAGAGTTTGATGAGTTTACCTTAACCGTAATCCAGTCAGGGCTTAAGATAGAAGAACTTAATCACAAAGATAACTACATCGAGAGGTTCATTTTCCATTCTAATGGGTTGCCATCATATGCTGCTAGGTATCACTGGTGGATTTTGGAAATAATTAGAATGATTTAGATGATCAATCATACTAGTTATCTGAATCAAAAAAGTTTTGATCCATCGAAAGGTATTTCGATGATGTCGATGATAGAGATCATGATATATCTGATTATCATACAGAACTAAACCTAAGTGGATCACACAAACAAGGGTTTGGATCTGGATATCATCAGTTGGACTAACCCAGATCAATTGATTTGAATTAGATTCAATTAGGTTCAAGAAAATCATGCTAGCACATGATTGAGCCTAATATTCTCCTTTAAATTATTATTAAAAGTTATCTCGACTGAGCCAAATATGTTTGGTCTCACTCAGGTATCTTTACTTGGTCTGACTGAAGCTTGTCCAGGTCAGAAAAGGATTGTCTTAATTTATGAGATAAATTTGAGACAACACCTGCCATTTTCTGTCACTTGCTAAATCTTATCTTTTGACTTTGGTCAAATGTTGACCTTTGACACTTAGACATCTGCCCATGTGTCAAACCATCATAGGAGAGAATATTTGGACCAGTCCACCTACTAAAAGGCAGGTGGATAAGGGGCACACAACTAGGGAGGTGTGCACCCATGGATTGTGACACATGGAGTCCCAAATAGATGGGACTCCACGTTGCTTCGAGGATTCTACCTAGGTGGCACCAAAGACTAGACTTTGACCAGTCTTGATGCCATCTATGGATGATTTAGAGGGGCTCTCATCTGATTGGATCAGATGATGTCATCCCACCAATCAGATTTAGATCTAATTGCATGAAGCGACATGATTGGTCGAGATGATGTGGCTCTACATGGCGCAGCAGGGTCTATATAAACCCTATCTACGCCTAAGATTTAGAACTCTAGCCCATTGCCCATGCCATAAGGCTGCTCCTCTCCCTCCTCCACACCATCTTCAGGTCCTCTCTCTCCTATCATGCCCAAAAATCTTTGGGCTTCAATTTGGTGTGATCCAAGCAAGAGAAAGGTGACGAAAAAGGAAGAAGGCTGCACTACTGCAAGAGACGACACCCGATCTTCAAAAGAAATTTTGAAGATTCTCCAAATTAGATCTAGATCTGATATTTGGAGAAGTGATAAAGAAGAAGAAGATCTCAAGATCCTACTTGAGTGGATATCGATAGAGGCGAGGCACTTGCGTGGCTAGATCTAGAACCTCAGAAAGACATTAGGATCATCACAGGGTAATTTGATTACCTACTATAAGGTAAAATTAATTTAGATTTAATTTATCCTTTATTTTTATTTTATTTTCTTTTATTAGATCAATAATATCATATCTGAAAATTTCAAATCTGATCTAAATCTAAGAGAAAATTTTTTGAAATATCTCTCTTGATTTAATCATATCTAAACGAATCTGACCCAAAAAATAGGGTTTTTTCTTCACCAGAAAAACCATAGTATAATGGTGTGTCAGAAAGGAGGAATCAAACTTTATTAGACATGGTCCGATCCATATGTGTGTTGCTAGCTTGTCGATATCCTTCTGGGGATATGCACTCGAATCGACTTGCTATCTATTAAATAAGGTTCCAAGTAAGTGACGTAGACATCTTAGCCAATAAATATATGAATTTGAGGGATCAAATCAAAAAGGGTATAAATTTGACCTAATTGCACTAATTTGCAGGGTTCTGACACTGCCAAGCGAGAGCAGCCATAACTTTGTCATCCGATGTCAGAATTCTTATTATGACCCCATTCTAGAAACCTCTCTCTGAGCCCTATAAGCCTTATAGCTTAGCTTCCATCTTGGTAGCTTAGCTACCACCATAAATTTTGGGATCAATTTTTATTGTCTGACAGACTTACGGCAGCATGCAAGGTTATTAGGTTTCCTAGTCCAAGTAGGAATCAACTCTTTGACTTTATTTTATTTTGTTCTTTTTTATTTCATTTAGAATTTCTTTTGTGACTTGGTTAAGGAGTCCTTTTACTTCTGAATTAAGATTTTTAGCTATAAATAAGGCCCTTGGCCTCCATTGTAGTCAGTTTTATTCTGAGTTATCAAATAAAATTTCAAGAGAAGAGCTTTTCTTCCTCTTTCTTCCATTTTCTTTTATTTTGTGCATCTTCCATCCTCTTCCCCAATGATTACCGCTCCTTGGCTGTGTCAGTAAGTCTGTAGTTAAGATTTCATATGAGATATAGATAGGGCGTAAGCCATCACTTTCACACCATAGGGTTTGGGAGTGCCCGGCTTATGTCAAACAGTTAATTACAGATAAACTTGGATCTAGGTCTGATAAGTGCACATTTATAAGGTACCTAAAAGAGACCAAAGGATACTATTTCTACTATGCTGATGAACAAAAGGTGTTCGTCAGCCTTAAGACAATCTTTTTGGAAAAGGAGTTCCTTGGTGAAGGAACTGTTGCCTCTAAGGTTGAACTTGATAAAGTTCAATAGGTAGAAAAACCAACACCTGTAGCTGAACTTGAGTCAGATTTGATTAGATCAAATCCAAAGTCCAGTGTACCTACATAATTAAGAAGATCCGATAGAGTACTACATCATTCGGATAGATACTATAATTTTTTGATCCAAGATGGTGATCCCGTCAAACTTGATGAGAACGATGAGGATCCGACCACCTATATGGATGCTATGCAAAGGCCTGATTTCAAGAAATGGCTTGAGGCCATAAAATCCAAAATGAAGTCCATGAAGGTCAACGATGTGTGGACATTGTTTGGACCACTCGAAGGAATTAAACCCATTGGGTGTAAATGAGTCTTCAAAAAAAAAAAGAGAGGCACAAACGGAAAGATGGATATCTATAAAGCCCATCTGGTTGTCCAAGGGTATCATCAACGTTATGGTATTGACTATAATGAGACATTTTTTTCTATGGCAATGCTCAAATTCATTTAGATTATACTTGCAATTGCTGCCCATCTAGACTATGAGATCTGACAGATGGATATGAAGATAGCTTTCTTGAATGAAGAGTTGACTGAAGAGGTGTATATGATATAACTTGAGGGGTTCACATCCACAGATGAGTCCAAGGTGTGCAGGCTTTAGAGATTTATTTATGGACTAAAGTAGGTATCTCGGAGTTGGAACATGTATTTTGATAAAGTGATCAAAATGTATGGCTTCATTAAGAACAAAAACCCTGCATTTACAAATGGGCAAATAAATGGTCAAGCAATAGTATTTCTTATCTTGTACATGGATGACATTTTCTTAATCAGGAATGACATCTCTATACTGCAGAAAATAAAAGTCTGGTTGTCAACACAGTTCTCCATGAAGTACTTAGGTGAAGCATCCTACATCCTAGGGATGAAGATCTATAGGGATAAATCTAAAAGAATGCTTGGGTTATCCTAGTCTACGTACATAGATACTATGCTGAAGAGGTTCAGCATAGAAAATTCTAAAAAGGACTATCTTCTGATAGGCCATGAAATTTTTCTCTCTAAGAAGAATTGTTCGACAACTTTTGAAGAGAGAGCGTATAAGTAGAGTCCCATATGCTTCGACAGTGGGATCTATCATGTACGTCATGACATGTACGAGACCAGACGTAGCATACTCATGAGGAATAGTGAGTAGATACTAGTCTGATCCTGAAGAAAATTACTGAAAAGTGGTTAAAACCATCCTTAAGTATTTAAGAAATACTAAGGTCCAATGGTTGGTTTATGGCGAGTCAGATCTGAAACTTGTAGAGTTTATGGACTCTAATTTTCAATCTAACCATGATGACAGTAGAAGCGGGTCGGGATATATCTTTACTCTAAATGGTGGAGCTATCTATCGGAAGAGTTTTAAGTAGCATACTATGGTAGACTCTATTTGCGAAGTAGAGTACATCGTAGCATCAGATGCCATGAAGGAAGCTGTGTGGCTGAGGAAGTTTATCACTGAGCTTAGAGTAGCACCCTCTCTTGATGATCCGGTCCTACTCTACTATGACAATACTGGTGCCATTGCTCAGGTGAAAGAATTGAAGGCACACCAACAAACAAAGCACATTCTATGCTGCTTCCACCTAGTCCGGGAGATCGTGGATAGAGGTGACATCGATCTTCAGAAGATCGATGGAAAGGAGAACCTGGCCGACCCCTTCACTAAAGTCCTGGGGATAAAGGAGTTCGACAATCATAAGTCAAAGATGGATATCAGATACGGTGTTGAGTAGCTTTAGGACAAGTGGGAGTTATTGAAAAATATGTTCCAAAGTCAATCATCAGTCTATTAATGGTTGAGCTACATTATTTCTGTAATTGATTCATTAATAAATAAAATATATTTTTGATATTTTTCATCATAAAGTATTCATCTTCTAATGAACTTCATTATTGTGATGAAGTTCTTAGAACTATTTAGCTTCGATAAAGAGAGGATTTATCGATTAGTCCTTAAATCTGTTCACGATCAAATGATAGGCTGTTAATTAGAATGACAGCATTTATCAACCATAGATCGCTGTATGCCATATGGGTTGGTTGTCCTCTTAATCAAGAAGTGTAGAGACACTGGTATGACATATAGGTAAGATGTATGGGTACATCATCATTGAACGTGACCAACTCCAGAGCATTCTACTATCGAAAAAGTCTCTGATGGGATATAGGTATAAGTGTCCCTTAGACCTGAGATTGCCTTAGTGACATGCAAGTAACTCATCATGCTTTAGTACTGAACTAACTTTTAGATATATGTGCCCTAGAAGTCAGAATTGACAGACACTTGTAATACACTTCTAAGGGCAAAATTATAATTTTGACTAAAATCAATAAAATGGGTTATTTTCTATCACATATGTGTATTTGGTGTCTGTGATACATCCTTTGAGTTAATGGTAATGATAATTCATATTTTCAAGAGTTGAAAATTTAAGACATGAATAATCATTATTAACTCATAAAATGCTTCCGACCATAGGATCATCACGAGGATGGTGATTGATCCGGAAGGTTGGTATATAATTGCTTTTCTTTAGTAGATGAGTCTTGAGTCTACGGTGTGGAGACATCGGAGCAAGAGTATAGGTACTCGTTAGAGAATGAGGGCACTGAGCATGACCACCTTCGAGTAGTCATTAGAAAGTCTACCTTCTCGTCAATGACTGACTCGATGCTGCAGTGGTGTGTCTGGTTCTTTGACCTGAGGTGCATCGATAGTTCACCTTGAGGGTGTATAGTTTGACTACACCATTACTCGGTCTCCTAGCCATATGGAATCCTAAGGTGTATGTTGGCTATAGCATGTTCATTGTAGGAACTGGATTGCATCAAGATGGAATCTATCTACCTCGGTGGTAGAGGAGTAGCTCTATGATGATCATGAGAATCATGTCCAGAAGCCCATGGCCATGGCAGAGTGAAATAATAGAAAGAGTTTCTATTTAGCTTTTCACACTAGACCTGAATTGAATGATTACAACATATGACAGAGACCAGGGTTTGACGAGTTCACCTAAACCCTAATCTGATCAGAGCTTAAGATAGAAGAACTTAATCACACAGATAGCTGCACCAAGAGATTCACATTTAGCTCTGATGGGTTGCCACCATATACTACTAGGTATCACTGATGGATTTTGGGAGAAATTAAAATGATTTAGATGATCGATCATTCTAGCTATTCAAATCAAAAGAGTTCTGATCCATCGAAAGGAGTTTCGATGATGTCGATGATGGAGATCATGATATATCCCATTACCATAAAAAACTGAACCTAATTGGATCACACAAATAAGGGTTTGAATCTGGTGATCATCAATTGAACTGATCCAGTTCAATTGATCTGAATGAGATTCAATTAGGTTCAAGAAAATCGTGCTAGCACTCGATTGAACCTAACGTTCTTCTTTTACTATCATAAATAGTTGTCCTGACAAAGCCAAAGAAGTTTGTGCTCGATCAGAGGCCTTCACTTGGTCTGACTGGAGCTTGTCCAGGTCAGAAAAGGGTTGTCTTATTTTGTAAGACAATACCTGCCATTTTTTGTCACCTGCCATTTCTCGTCCTTTGACTTTGGTCAAAAGTTGACCTTTGACTGGTCAAATGTTGACCATTGACACTTTAACTTCTATCCACATGTTACACATCTATTGGAGAGCCGGTAAGGGCTTGTTCCCTTGCCAGAACCTGGCAAGGAGGAGGGCGCACGCCATCCTTGGCATGTGCCCAATCTGGAGGTGCCCAGGAGTCCCTGTTGGATAGGGACTCCATCTTCTTTTTGGATTCCGATTAGACTTCTCGTAAGAACCAAGTTTGCCTGGTCTTAGGTGCCATCTAAGGAGGAATCCAAGGGACTCTATTTTCACCAATCAGATTTAGATCTGATTTCACAAAGGGTTGTGACTGGTTAGGAAGAAGAGGAGTTGGATCATGCATGGTCTATAAATAAGACCCTACGCCCAACTCAAAAGGAATTGAAAATTCCCAAACCCCAAGACTGCCTCTCCTCTCCTCCTCCATGCCAAGTCCATCTTCTCACTCTCCTCTCCATGCCCAAAGAAGTTTGGGATCCAAGTTGGTGCAATCCAAATGAGAGAAAGGCGATAGAAAGCTAGAAGGTTGCGCTGCTGCAAAGGACAACTACTGATCTTTGAAAGGTGTTTTGAAGATCCTCCAGATCAGATTCAGATCTAATTTTTGGAGATGTGATAGAGAAGAAGAGGATCTCTCGATTTAGCCTGAGTAGATATCGGTAGAGGCCAGGCACTTGCATGGCTAGATCCAGAACCTTCCATTGCTTATAGGATCATCAACGGGTAATAGGATTACCCTACATCAAGATAAATTAAATTTGATTTAATTCATCTAAATTTATTTTAATTATTAAAATAATAAAAATCAAATCTAAAATATCTCAGATCTGAATCAGATCAAAGAAAAAAATTTTTGAAATATATCTCTTGATTCGATCAGATCTGAACGAACTTGGTCTGGGAAATCAGGATTTTTTCTTTAATTGGAATCAAAGCCAAGGTTCTAAAGTGTTTAGATCTAATTTAAAATTTATTTTAATTAAAAAATAAGTAATCTAAAATGTCACATGAGATGTGATTAGATCTAAAATCAGAAAAAATTAAAATTAAATAATTTGGATCTAAGATTAGAAAATATGATGACTAGTTCTAAAATAGAATAGTTCTATAGAATAGTCTTGCATGTTTACAATTTAATTTGATTAAATCATATTTTAGATTTATTTATTTATTATTTTTTGATATTATAATTATTATAATAACATCTAAAAAATAGTAAATAAAAATTATTTAATTTTAAACATCATATGAGATATGATTGATGCATGTCTAGACTAGTTGTAGAATAGTTCTACATAGTTGTCTAGATTAGAGTTTATTTTGATAAGATCAATTTAAATCTAATTTTTTAGATTATTATGAGATAATTTAGATCTAAAAATATGCATGATTTGATACATGAGATGTATACAAAATATGCCATGATTAGATCTAATTTGTATATGAGATATATGATATAGATCTAAAACTGTTTTGTAGTATTACATGTTCCTGATTAAGGCGTTCCTCTTAGCCGTCCAGTCATAAGAATGAAGAAGGGTTTAAAGGCCCTCTCCTCCCATCCGATGGGGCATTCTTATGACGTGTAGGGGTGCTGCGTGTTCGTCCTTAATCAGAAATCCAAAACTTACTTTCTGCAAAATCCTAGATCCTGAAATCCTAGGATTTATTGTGCATATTTTGTTTATGAATCCTACTTAATTAAAAATTAAGATTATGAAATATTAATTAGGTCTAAAATTGAAAATTTTAGATCTAAGACATATTCATAATACTGGATTTGAGCTTGGGTAGCTCAATTAGGTCTAAGCGGTTGATCAAATCGAATCAAGAGTTGGTTAGATGGGATCAACAATGCTTAAATTGACCAGCCTAATAGGATTAAGTCTAGGTCAAGATCGAGTCACAATCAAGCAAGACCTAATTAGGCTCAGAGGTTAGAGTCTGGATTGTAGGCTAACCCAACTGGTTCTGACTCAATAATATGGTGTCTAAGGCAAGTCTGGCACATACGATCGATTAGTTTTTAATTGGGAGCTACTCGACCTGAATGCATTCTTGTACAAGTTAATGGCATATCCCTTCCACCGGTCTCACTTACCTGGCCATATCTATTGACTCAGTTCTGATCTGAGGTGGTCAATAATCCAAGCTAACCCATGCCACTAGGTTAGTCATAATTGTTATGACTATGATAAGTCTAGTTTAATGAGATCTAAATCAATTCTCTCTAAGAAAAGATTAAGTCTGAGGTCTTCCACCATTGTAGATGTGTGGGCCCTTCCCGGGGTTGATTGTTCTCGATTGGATACAGTGGCTCAGTTGCACCGAAAAGATGCAACCATGTCTATTAGGCATTGGATGCTATGGGCTGGAGGATGAGTTGGGCTCAATATTTTGGATACGGTGAGAGACTCAATTAGGAATCCAGTCTGTGCAAATGGTGGGTCTGACTTAACTAAGGAGTGGATCAATATTCTGGATACGATGAGATTCATGAATTAGAGACCAAGTTTGGGTGCAACATGATTAGAGAATCATTGAACAAGAGTTGTTCACTCATTGGCTAACCCATCACCAATAACTATTAGGTGAGGTGATGAGTCAGTTGGTGAGACCACATCACCCACTAGAAATAATTAATTATGAAGATTTTCTCATCTCTACAAAGAAAGTGTAGGGATCCGAGAAAATAGTGGGAGCTAATTTTTTTAAAAATAAAATCCCTAAATAAATTGGTCTAGTCATAATTACAGTATCTAACTTGAATCTTTGATTCTCTATAGAAAAATATCTGCGTCCAATCCATTAGCATGTATCCTGGACACACATAGACTGACCGAACCAAATTATAAAGATTGGCTCAGAAACTATAAAATTATTTTGGGTTTCGATAAGTTAACATATGTATTGGACCAGGACCCTCCCACCTTATCAGCCCGTCCATCCACTGAATAGAGAGCGTCTCTAAAAAAATGGATAGATGAAGATAATAAGACCAGATATTACATGTTGGGCTCGATGTCTGATGAGCTCCAGCACCAATATGAAGATATTGAGACTGCTCGCCAAATGTTGGCTCACTTGTAGGAGATGTTTGATGAACAGAGTCATGCAGCCAAGTATCAAGTCACGAAATGACTTTTTAAGGCTAAGATGCATGATGGACAGTCAGTCCAAGATCACTGTCTGATGATGATCAAGGACTTAGAAGAGCTTGAGAAGCTCGGTGTGAAGTTAGACTTAGATCTGCAAAATGATATTATTCTACAATCCTTGACTGATGCATATGGGCAATTCATCATGAATTACCACATGCATAAACTTCAAAATTCCTTGGCCGAATTAATGAATATGCTGGTCACCGCTGAGCTTTCTATGAAAGGTTCTAAAGGCTCAGTTCTTGCTATGGAACGACTTCTTCCAAAAGAAAGTCTTCTGAAAAGAAAAAGAAGTCTATGAAAAAGCAAAAGATGGAAGGAGCAAAGAAGAAGAAGGCAGAGCCGAAGAAGAAGGCCGATGTTAAAGGAAAGTGTTTCCATTGCAACAGCGACGGCCATTGGAAGTAGAACTGCCCTACTTACCTGGCCACCCTGAAGAACAAGAAGGAAGGTTCTTCTGGAGGTATGCTCGTTATTGAGTCTAACCATACGGTTTCTTCTGCATCCAGTTGGGTGCTTGACTCTGGTTCTAGTGCTCATCTATGCACTTCCATGTAGGGTCTTGAGGATAGCAGGAGGCTGAGGGATGGAGACATGATCCTATGCATCGATAATGGAGCAAGAGTTGCTACAGTGGCGGTGGAAACATACTCTCTTTGATTACCATCTGGTTTAGACTTAGTTTTGAAAGACTGTTATTATGTGCCTGCAGCTAGCAGGAATTTGATTTCTATTTCATGCTTAGCACTAGAAGGCTATGTGATTACCTTCTTTAAGGATCATTGTAACATTCTTTATGAAAGAAATAAAATTGCAAATGGTTTTCTTATTAACGGTCTTTATCAGCTACATATTGATGTATCTATTCTAACTATCGAGCAAAATGTGAATACCAAATGACCTAGGGATAGTCCAAACGATAGGTATCTATGGCACCTGAGATTAGGTCATATAGCAGAAGATAGGATCAACAAATTGAAGAAAAATAGGCTATTGAGTCTGTTGACTTCTGAGTCATATCTAACTTATGAATCTTGTCTTCAAGGCAAAATGACTAAACTCGCTTTTGTTGGACATGGGGAAAGGGCCACAGATCACCTTGCCCTAGTACATACTGATGTGTGTGGTCCATTTGATATGCTGGCTAGAGGCAATTTTGTCTACTTCATTACCTTTACCGATGATCTATCTAGGTATGGATATGTGTATCTTATGAGACACAAGTCTGAAGCTTTTGAAAAGTTCAAAGAATTCAGACATGAAGTAGAAAAACAAACTAAAAAATCCATTAAGGTTCTTCGATCAGATCGAGGAGGTGAATATCTTAGTAGAAAATTTCTAGACTATCTCAAAAAAAATGGCATAGTCTCTTAATGGACTCCACTAGGAATACCTCAACTCAACGGAATTTCAGAACAGAGAAATCGGACTCCATTAGATATGGTCTGATCCATGATGAGCTTCACAGACCTTCCTAATTTTTTTTGGGGATACTCATTGTTAACTTCAATTTATCTACTGAATAGGGTTTCCTCTAAGACTGTTCCTACCATACTGTATGAGATATGGCACGGTAAGAAATGTAGTCTGAGTCATCTCAGAATTTGGAGTTGTCCGGCTCATGTCAAAAGACAACAAGCGGACAAGTTAGAGTTTAGGTCCTTCAGAGCTCGATTCATAGGATATCCTAAAGAGTCATTAGGATACTATTTCTACATTTCAGAAGACCATAATGTGATTGTGAGTTGATATGCCATCTTTTTTAAAAAACAATTTATTCAAGATAGCAGCATTGGAAAGCAGATTAAGCTTGATGAGAAACTCTCACAAGTACAACAAGCTAAGGACCAATTGGAACCAAATCAGGTTGAGCCAATAAGAATACTACCTCCTCCACCTCGTAGATCGAAAAGAGTTTCTCATCCTCCTGGAAGATACTTAGGTATTATTTCAGAGAAAGTAGAGAAAATGTTCCTCGTAGGTAATAGTGCTCATGGTGATGATCTCAAAACCTACAACGAGGTGATATCAGATATCGACTTCGAAAAATGGCAAGAGGTAATGCAGTCCGAAATTGACTCGATGCACTCGAACCAAGTCTGGACCTTGGTAGATCCACCAGAAGGTATAGTACCTATTGGGTGTAAATTGATCTTTAAGAGAAAGATTGGTATAGATGGGAATGTGGAGACATTCAAGGCTAGACTAGTGGCAAAAGGTTATTGTCAACGCGAAGGCATTGACTATTAGGATACCTTTTCTCAAGTGGCTATGCTAAAATTCATCCGCACATTGCTTGCCGTTGCAACCTATTTCGATTATGAAATATGGCAAATGGACGTAAAAACAGCGTTCTTAAATGGATATTTTGAGGGAGATATATATATGGAACAGTCGCTAGGTTTCACATCCAGTGATACTGATCATATGGTTTGCAAGCTGCAAAGGTCCATATATGGACTTAAGCAAGCATCTCGGAGCTGGAACACTCATTTGAATGATGTGATCAAAAAGTTTGGTTTCATCAAAAATGAAGAGGAACCGTGTGTCTTCAAAAAGGTCAGTGGGAGCGCTGTTGTCTTCCTCATACTGTACGTGGATGACATCCTCTTTATTGGGAATGATATTCCCATGTTGACGACAGTCAAAATATGGTTGTCCAAAAAATTCTCTATGAAAGACTTAGGTGAATCATCCTTTATTCTAGGAATTAAGGTCTATAGGGATAGACCGAATAGGATGCTAGGATTTTTACAAAAGATGTACATAGAGGAAGTACTAAAGAGGTTTAGTATGGAAAACTCTAAGAGGAGATTAATATCCTTCAGACATGGTATTCATCTTTCCAAGAAGATGTGCCCTAGCACATTTGAGGAAATAGAACGCATGAGCAAGATTCCTTATGCTTCTGCAATAGGGAGCCTCATGTATGCCATGCTATGTACACAACCTGATATAGTCCATGCTGTGAGTGTCACAAGTAGATATCAGTCAAATCCAGGTGAAGAACACTAAACTTCTATGAAATGTATCCTTAAGTACTTGAGAAGAACTAAGGATATGATGTTGGTCTTTGATAACGGAGAACTCCAAGTCCAGGGATACACAGACTCAGATTTCATGTCTAATGTAAATGATTGAAAGTTGACATCTAGGAGTCTATTTGTGTGCAATGGTGGTGCGGTCAACTGGAAGAGTTCCAAACAAACCATGATAGCAGATTCCATCATGGAAGCAGAATATATCGCTGTATTAGAGGCTGCGAAGGAAGCATTTTGGTACAAGAAGTTTGCTGTAGAAATTAGAGTAATGCCATCAGATGCCATTCCTCTATACTGCAACAATAATGGTGCCATAGCCCTTGCTAAGGAGCTGAGGTCCCACCAGAAATCCAAGCACATTGAGCAGTGATATTACCTCATCCACGATTACCTCGAGAAGGATTACGTCGAGGTCAAGAGAGTCGACTCCACAGATAATGTGGCAGACCCGCTTACAAAGCCATTAAGCCAGTAGAAGATCAAAGCCCACGTTGAAAAAATGGGACTTACATTTGTAGCCAATTGGCTTTAGGATAAGTGGGAGATTGTTAGATATATATGCCCTAGAAGCCAAAATTGGCTGACACTTGTAATACACTTTTAAGGGCAAAATTGTAATTTTGACTAAAATCAATAAAATGGATTATTTTCTATCACATATGTATATTTAGTGTCTGTGATACATCCTTTAAGTTAATGATAATAATAATTCATTTTTTCAAGAGTTGAAAATTTAAGACATAAATAATCATTATTAACTCATAAAATACTCCCAACCATAGGATCATCATGAGGATGGTGATTGATCTGGAAGGTTAGTGTGCAATCACTTCTCTTTAGTAGATGAATCTTGAGTCTACAGTGTGAAGATACCAAAGTGAGAGTGCAGGTACTCATCAGAGAATGAGGGCACTGAGCGTGACCACCTCGAGTAGTCATTAGGAAGTCTACCTTCTCGTCAATAACTGACTCGATGCTGTAGTGGTGTGTCTGATTCTTTGACCTGAGGTGCATTGGCAGTTCACCTTGAGGGTGTTATAGTTTGACAACACCATTACTCGATCTCCTAGCCATACAAAATCCTAAGGTGTACGTTGGCTATAGCATGTTCATTGTGAGAACTGGATTGCATCAAGATGGAATCTCTCTACCTCGGTGGTAGAGGAGCAACTCTATGATGATCATGAGAATCAAGTCCAAAAGTCCATGGCTATGGCAGAGTGAAATAATAGAAAGAGTTTCTATTTAGCTTTTCACACTAGACCTGAATCGAATGATTAAATCATATGACAGAGACTAGGGTTTGATGAGTTCACCTAAACCCTAATCTGATCGGGGCTTAAGATAGAAGAACTTAATCACATAGGTAGCTACACCAAGAGGTTCGCATTCAGCTCTGATAGGTTGCCACCATATACTACTAGGTGTCACTGGTGGATTTTGGGAGCAATTAGAATGATTTAGATTATCGATCATTCTAGCTGTTCGAATCAGAAGAGTTCTGATCCATCGAAAGGAGTTTCGATGATGTCAATGATAGAGATCATGACATATCCCATTACCATATAGAACTGAACCTAACTAGGTCACACAAACAAGGGTTTGAATCTGGTGATCATCAATTGAACTGATCCAGTTCAATTGATCTGAATGAGATTCAATTAGGTTCAAGAAAATCATGCTAGCACTCGATTGAACCTAACGTTCTTCTTTTACTATCATAAATAGTTGTCCTGACTGAGCCAAAGGAGTTTATGCTCGATCAGAGGCCTTTACTTGGTCTGACTAGAGCTTGTTCAGGTTAGAAAAGGATTATCTTATTTTGTAAGATAATACCTGCCATTTTTGGTAACCTACCATTTCTCGTTCTTTGACTTTGGTCAAAAGTTGACCTTTGACTGGTGAAATATTGACCATTGACACTTTGACTTCTGTCCATGTATCACGCACCTATTAGAGAGCTGGTGGGGGCTTGTCCTCTTGCCAGAACCTGGCAAGGAGGAGGGCGCACGCCACCCTTGGCGTGTGCCCAAGCTGGAGGCGCCCAGGAGTCCCTATTGGATAGGAACTCCATATCCTTTTTGGATTCCGATTAGACTTCTCCTAAGAATCAAGTTTGACTGGTCTTAGGCACCATATAAGGAGGAATCCAAGGGACTCTATTCCCACTAATCAGATTTAGATTTGATTTCACAAAGGATTGTGATTGGTTGGGAAGAAGAGGAGTTGGATCATGCATAGTCTATAAATAAGACCCTGTGTCCAACTCAAAATGCATTGAAA
Organism: Cocos nucifera; assembly: GCA_006176705.1. Taxonomy (NCBI): domain Eukaryota; kingdom Viridiplantae; phylum Streptophyta; class Magnoliopsida; order Arecales; family Arecaceae; genus Cocos; species Cocos nucifera. The sequence continues at coordinate 30,496 of QRFJ01000754.1, forward strand.
ATTTCCATGCCCCAATGCTGCGTCTCCTCTCCTCCTCCATGCCAAGTCCATCTTCTCCCTCTCCTCTCCACGCCCAAAGAAGTTTAGGATCCAAGTTGGTACAATCCAGACGAGAGAAAGGCAATAGAAAGCTAGAAGGCTGCGCTGCTGTAAAGGACAATTGCTGATCTTTGAAAGATATTTTGAAGATCCTCTAGATTAGATTCAGTTCTAATTTTTGGAAATGTGATAGAGAAGAAGAGGATCTTCAGATCCAGCCCGAGTGGATACCGATAGAGGCCAGGCACTTGCGTGGCTAGATCTAGAACCTTTCGCTGCTTACAGGATCATCAACGGATAATAGGATTACCCTACATCAAGATAAATTAAATTTAATTTAATTCATCTAAATTTATTTTAATTATTAAAATCATAAAGATCATATCTGAAACATCCCAGATTTGATTCGGATCAAAGAAAAATTTTTGAAATATATCTCTTGATCCAATCAGATCTGAATGAATCTGATCCAAAAAATCAGGATTTTTCCTTTACTAACTAAATTTCTAATTCAGTAACGAATGGCTTCTGGGCATAGTCAAGTACTTGTAAAGTCAGAGTGTGATTAAGATGGAATTGACCACTCTTAGAGTTGGAGAAGAATGTATCATTGTATTTCAATATAGCAAAACCTTGGCAAGGATAATCCATCAGATGGATTTGATATTTTGAAATACAATATGGACAATCTGATCAGAGTTGATAATTAAACTTTAAGATGTCCTATGAACATTTTGGTCAAGGGGATGAATTATATGGAAACTATATCCGCATGGGATCTAAGAATGTTGTTCTACACATTCGACCTATCCGGTCGTCGGGTATCATTGCTTGATAGTTACTTTAATTAATTTCTATGCTACCAGCTTAGATTTGAATCTATGAGATCACACACATTAGAGCTCATGATCTGATCAGATGGTTGATCAATGATTAAGAATCATTTTAGGATTAAACAATCAATACAATTGATGTTTAACCTAGTGTAAGCATTGTAGGAGGATCGATTAGCAATTCAATTGCTAATTAACTTAATTTGATTAATCCAAAGAATTAAGATTAAGTTTAATTAAATATAATTTAATTAGATTTAGTTTGGACTTGATTGGATCAAGTTCAATTGGCTTATTGGATAAGCTAAGTGCAGGAAAGAATTAGTCCTAGTTTAATTAGGACTTCGGTCAACCTAATTTTTTTAATTTGATTCAAAAATTAAATCAAAATTAAATCAAGTTTAATCAAATTTAATTAAATTCTTAATTAGATTAGAATTTTATTTTATTTAGTTGACTTGATTTTAATTTAATTTATTTTGAGAAACCATGTTTGACCGCCATCTAAGCCTCTCATGCCCACGCCCTCCTCATTTTTTTGTGCAACAAAAATCCTTCTCCCAGGCATTCTCATGCATGCCTTCCTCTCCTCTCTTTCTCAAATGAAAATTTGGTGGTTGACCAAGTCAAATGGAGAAGTTAGTTGATTTAGGATTCTATGAGATAGAATCCTTATAAACCAAAACACCTCCTCCTATTCTTTCTTTGAATTCCATGGTAAAAGAAGAATTTTTTGTGCATCCTTCCTTGGTGGTCCATGCCAAATTTTTTGGAGGGGGAACCTAAGTCTAAAAGAAGAATTTTTTGTGCATCCTTCGTTGGTGGTCCACGCCAAATTTTTTGGAGGAGGCGCCTAAGAGTTGGGCACCCCCTTGTCTTGCCTTGTTTGACCTTTTCTTGTCTAGTTTTTGACCTGGATAAGGATTCTTTTATTTCTATTTATTTAGAATGAATTTTAACTTAATTTTTTTATGTAATATAGACCTTTAGGAGTGCTTTGGGGTGTGTGAAAATCAGATGGAGAGAATCTTTTGGCATTGGGGTTCCATAGGCACCAAACTAGGTGTCTAGGTGAGAGAAAAGAGAAGAAAAAGAGGGTCTTCTTCCAGGGTTACTGTGTTCATCATCTTCCTTCCTTCTTCCTTGGGTTTTCTGAGAGAGTCTCATATCTAAAATCTCTTCTCTACCTTCTCCTCTTTGGAAGAATCTAAATCTAGAAGAAGGAGGTATCTGATCGACCATCGAAGATAGATCAGTATAGTATTAGCATACTGCACTGATTTCCTGCATCGAGATTTCTGATCATGTTCGTGGGCTTGTGTAGATGACTCATAGAGGCTGGATGCATGTGCAGCTTACAACTTCATCCTCAAGCTTGGATCAGTAAGTTAGAACGTCTAACTTGTACAAGTAATAGATCTGATCTATTGGTTTCATAGCTGCATTAGATGTAGTATTGTAACATATTGATGAGATCAACATGTTAATCTTTTCTTTATATTTTTAATTTTTAATTTAATATCATCCCTTGATCATGTAATAAATCTTAGATTTAGGATATTTTCATATTTATTTAAATAAATATTTGATTTATTTAACTCTTACGCTGCCTGATCTTGAAAAAGTTTTACGATCTATCCGTGAAACCTTAAATCTGGTTCCTTCATCAAGGCATTCGATGAGAAGCATAACTCATAGGATCTTAGGGCTAACCATGACTTGTTGGAGGAAAAATGAGAAGAATCTCAAGTTTGGATGGCGTCCTACAAGGAGAAAGTAGCTCGCTATTACAACTCCAGAGTCAGGGGCAAGGTATTTAAAGTGGGGGACTTGATACTTTGACGAGCAGCTGTTTCGTAACCTTAGAACCAAGAAAAGCTCATCATAAATTGGGAAGTGTTAGATATACATGCCCTAGAAGCCAGAATTGGCTGACACTTATAATACACTTCTAGGGCAAAATTATAATTTTGACTATAATCAATAAAATGGATTATTTTCTATCATATATGTATATTTAGTATCTGTGATACATCCTTTGAGTTAATGGTGATGATAATTCATATTTTCAAAAGTTGAAAATTTAATACATGAATAATCATTATTAACTCATAAAATACTCCCAACCATAGGATCATCATGAGGATGGTGATTGATCCAGAAGGTTGGTGTACAATCGCTTCTCTTGAGTAGATGAGTCTTGAGTCTACGGTGTGGAGACACAGAGCGAGAGTAAAGATACTCATTAGAGAATGAGGGCACTGAGCGTGACCACCTCGAGTAGTCATTAGGAAGTCTACCTTCTCATCAATGACTGACTCGATGCTGCAGTGGTGTGTCTGGTTCTTTGACCTGAGGTGCATCGGTAGTTCACCTTGAGGGTGTTATAGTTTGACTACACCATAACTCGATCTCCTAGCCATATCGAAACCCTGAGGTGTATGTTGGCTATAGCATGTTCATTGTAGGAACTGGATTAGCATCAAGATGGAATCTATCTACCTCGGTGGTAGAGGAGCAGCCCTATGATGATCATGAGAATCAAGTCCAGAAACCCATGGCCATGGTAGAGTGAAATAATAGAAAGAGTTTCTATTTAGATTTTCACATCGGACTTGAATCGAATGATTACATCATATGACAGAGACTAGGGTTTGACGAGTTCACCTTAACCCTAATCTGATCGGGGCTCAAGATAGAAGAACTTAATCACACAGGTAGCTGCACCAAGAGGTTCGCATTCAGCTCTGATGGGTTGCCACCATATACTGCTAGGTGTCACTGGTGGATTTTGGGAGCAATTAGAATGATTTAGATGATCGATCATTCTAGCTGTTCGAATCAGAAGAGTTCTGATCCATCGAAAGGAGTTTCGATGATGTCGATGATAGAGATCATGACATATCCCATTACCATACAGAACTGAACCTAACTGGGTCACACAAACAAGGGTTTGAATCTGGTGATCATCAATTGAACTGATCCAGTTCAATTGATCTGAATGAGATTCAATTAGGTTCAAGAAAATCGTGCTAGCACTCGATTGAACCTAACGTTCTTCTTTTACTATCATAAATAAGTTGTCCTGACTGAGCCAAAGGAGTTTGTGCTCAATCAGAGGCCTTCACTTGGTCTGACTGGAGTTGTCCAAGTCAGAAAAAGGTTGTCTTATTTTGTAAGACATTACCTGCCATTTTTGGTCACCTGCCATTTCTTCGGTCCTTTGACTTTGGTCAAAAGTTGACCTTTGACTGGTCAAATGTTGACCATTGACACTTTGACTTTTGTCCACATATGTCATGCACCTATTGGAGAGCTGGTGGGGGCCTTGTCCCCTGCCAGAACCTGGCAAGGAGGAGGGCAGCCACGCCTTGGCGTGTGCCCAAGGCGGCGCCCAGGAGTCCCTTGTTGGACAAGGACTCCATCTCCTTTTTGGATTCCAATTAGAGTTCTCCTAAGAACCAACTTTGACTGGTCTTAGGCACCCTCTAAGGAGGAATCCAAGGGGACTCTATTTCCACCAATCAGATTTAGATCTGATTTCACAAAGGGTTGTGATTGGTTGGGAAGAAGAGGAGTTGGATCACGCATAGTCTATAAATAAGACCCTATGCGCCCAACTCAAAGAGTAATTGAAAATTCCCATGCCCCAAGGCTGCCTCTCCTCTCCTCCTCCATGCCAAAGTCCATCTTCTCCCTCTCCTCTCCACGCCCAAAGGAGTTTTGGGATCTTGGTTGGTGCAATCCAGATGAGAGAAATGCGAACAGAAAGCTAGAAGGCTGCGCTGCTGCAAAGGACAAATGCTGATCTTCGAAAGCTGTTTTGAAGATCCTCCAAATCAGATCCAGATCTAATTTTTGGAGATGTGATAGAGAAGAAGAGGATCTCTAGATCCAGCCTGAGTGGATATCGGTAGAGGCCAGGCACTTGCGTGGCTAGATCCAGAACCTTCCGCTGCTTACAGGATCATCAACGGGTAATAGGATTACCCTACATCAAGGTAAATTAAATTTGATTTAATTTATCTAAATTTATTTTAATTATTAAAATAATAAAGAATTAGATCTAAAATATCTCAGATCTAATTTAGATCAAAGAAAAATTTTTTTGAAATATATCTCTTGATCTGATCAGATCTGAACGAACCTGGTCCGAAAAATCAGGATTTTCCTTCAACTGGTATCAGAGCCAAGGTTCTAAAAGTATTTAGATCTAATTTTAAATTTATTTTAATTAAAAAATAAAGTGATTTTAGATGTCACATGAGATGTGATCAGATCTAAAATTAGAAAAAATTAAAATTAAATGATTTGGATCTAAGATTAGAAAATATGCATGACTAGTTCTAAAATAGAATAGTTCTATAGAATAGTCTTGCATGTTTTAATTTAATTTGATTAAATCATATTTTAGATCTATTTATTTACTATTTTTTGATATTATAATTATTATAATAACATCTAAAAAATAGTAAATAAAAATTATTTAATTTTAAACATCATATGAGATATGATTGATGCATGTCTAGACTAGTTGTAGAATAGTTCTACATATAATTGTCTAGATTAGAAGTTTATTTTGATTAAGATCAATTTAAATCTAATTTTTTAGATTATTATGAGATAATTTAGATCTAAAAATATGCATGATTCGATACATGAGATGTATGCAAAATATGCCATGATTAGATCTAATTTGTATATGAGATATATGATATAGATCTAAAACTATTTTGTAGTATTGCATGTTCCTGATTAAGGCGTTCCTCTTGGCCGTCCGGATCATAAGAATGAAGAAGGGTTTAAAGGCCCTCTCCTTCCCATTCGATGGGGTGTTCTTATGATGTGTAGGGGTGCTGCGTGTTCGTCCTTAATCAGAAATCCAAAACTTACTTTCTGCAAAACCCTAGATCCTGAAACCCTAGGATTTATTGTGCATATTTTGTTTATGAACCCTACTTAATTAAAAAATTAAGATTATGGAAATATTAATTAGGTCTAAAATTGAGAATTTTCAGATCTAAGACATATTCATAATACTGGGTTCGGGCTTGGGTAGCTCAATTAGGTCTAAGCGGTTGATCAAACCGAATCAAGAGTTGGTTAGATGGGATCAACAATGCTTAAATTGACCAGCCTAATAGGATTAAGTCTGGGTCAAGATCGAGTCACGATCAAGCAAGACCTAATTAGGCTCAGAGGTTAGAGTCTGGATTGTAGGCTAACCCAATTGGTTCTGGACTCAATAATTTGGTGTCTAAGGTAAGTTTGGCACATACGACCGACTGGATTTTTAATTGGAAGCTACTCGACCTGAATGCATTCTTGTACGAGTTAATGGCATATTCCTTCCACCGGATCTCACTTACCTGGCCATATCTGTTGACACAGTTCTGATCTGAGGTGGTCAATAATCCGAGCTAACCCATGCCACTAGGTTAGTCATAATTGTTATGACTATGACAAGTCTAGTTTAATGAGACCTGAATCAATTCTCCCTAAGAAAAGATTAAGTCTGAGGTCTTCCACCATTGTAGATGTGCGGGCCCTTTCCGGGGTTGATTGTTCTCGGACTGGATACAGTGGCTCAGTTGCACCGGAAAAGATGCAACCATGTCTATTAGGCATTGGATGCTATGGGCTGGAGGATGAGTTGGGCTCAATATTTTGGATACGGTGAGAGACTCAATTAGGAATCCAGTCTATGCAAATGGTGGGTCTGACTTAACTAAGGAGTGGATCAATATTCTGGATACGGTGAGATTCATGAATTAGAGACCAAGTTTGGGTGCACCATGATTAGAGAATCATTGAACAAGAGTTGTTCACTCATTGGCTAACCCATCACCAATAACTGTTAGGTGAGGTGATGAGTCAGTTGGTGAGACCGCACCACCCACTAGAAATCATTAATCATGGAGATTTTTCGCATCTCTACAGAGGGAGTGTAGGGATCCGAGAAAATAGTGGGAGCTAATTTATTTAAAAATAAAAAATTCCTAAATAAATTGGTCAAGTCATAATTACAGTATCTAACTAGAATCTTTGACTCTCTATAGAAAAATGTCTGCGTCCAACCCATTAGCACGTATCCTGGACACACATAGACTGACCTGGACCCAATTATAAAGATTGGCTCAGGAACTACAAAATATTTTGGGTTCGAGAAGTTAACCCATGTATTGGACCAGGACCCTCCCACCTTACCAGCCCGTCCATCCACTGAACAGAGAGCATCTCTGAAAAAATGGATAGACGAAGATAATAAGGCCAGATATTACATGTTGGGCTCGATGTCTGATGAGCTCCAGCGCCAACATGAAGATATCGGGACTGCTCGCCAAATGTTGGCTCACCTACAGGAGATGTTTGGTGAACAGAGTCGCGCAGCCAAAGTATCAAGTCACGAAATGACTTTTTAAGGCTAAGATGCGTGATGGGCAGTCAGTCCAAGATCACTGTCTGATGATGATCAAGGACATGGAAGAGCTTGAGAAGCTCGGTGTGAAGTTAGACTTGGATCTGCAGAATGATATTATTCTGCAATCCTTGACTGATGCATATGGGCAATTCATCATGAATTACCACATGCATAAACTTCAAAATTTCTTGGCCGAATTAATGAATATGCTGGTCACTACTGAGCTTTCTATGAAAGGTTCTAAAGGCTCAGTTCTTGCTATGGAATGGACTTCTTCCAAAAGAAAGTCTTATGGAAAGAAAAAGAAGTCTGCGAAAAAGCAGAAGGTGGAAGGAGAAAGAAGAAGAAGGCAGAGCCGAAGAAGAAGGCAGAGCCGAAGAAGAAGGCCGCTGTCAAAGGAAAGTATTTCCATTGCAACAGCGACGGCCATTGGAAGCGGAACTGCCCTACTTACCTGGCCACCCTGAAGAACAAGAAGGAAGGTCCTTCTGGAGGTATGCTCGTTATTGAGTCTAACCTTACGGTTTCTTCTGCATCCAGTTGGGTGCTTGACTCTGGTTCTAGTGCTCATCTGTGCACTTCCATGCAGGGTCTTGAGGATAGCAGGAGGCTGAGGGATGGAGACATGATCCTACGCATCGGTAATGGAGCAAGAGTTGCTGCAGTAGCCGTGGGAACATACCCTCTTCGATTACCATCTGGTTTAGACTTAGTTTTGAAAGACTGTTATTATGTGCCTGCAGCTAGCAGGAATTTGATTTCTGTTTCATGCTTAGCACTAGAAGGCTATGTGATTACCTTCTTTAAGGACCATTGTAACATTCTTTATGAAAGAAATAAAATTGCAAATGGTTTCCTTATTAATGGTCTTTATCAGCTACATATTGATGTACCTATTCTAACTATCGAGCAAAACGTGAATGCCAAACGACCTAGGGATAGTCCAAACGACAGATATCTATGGCACCTGAGATTAGGTCATATAGCAGAAGATAGGATCAACAAATTGGAGAAAAATGGGCTATTGAGTCCATTGACTTCTGAGTCATATCCAACTTGTGAATCTTGTCTTCAAGGCAAAATGACTAAACTCCCTTTTGTTGGACATGGGGAAAGGGCCACAGATCTCCTTGCCCTAGTACATACTGATGTGTGCGGCCCATTTGATGTGCCGGCTAGAGGCAATTTTGTCTACTTCATTACCTTTACCGATGATCTGTCTAGGTATGGGTATGTGTATCTTATGAGACACAAGTCTGAAGCTTTTGAAAAGTTCAAAGAATTCAGACATGAAGTAGAAAAATAAACTGAAAAACCCATTAAGGTTCTTCGATCAGATCGAGGAGGTGAATACCTTAGCCAGGAATTCCTAGACTATCTCAAGGAAAATGGCATAGTCTCTCAATGGACTCCACCAGGAACACCTCAACTCAACGGGGTTTCAGAATGGAGAAATCGGACTCTATTGGATATGGTTCGATCCATGATGAGCTTCACAGACCTCCCTGATTTTCTTTGGGGACACTCATTGTTAACTTCAATTTATCTACTGAATAGGGTTCCCTCTAAAACCGTTCCTACCACACCGTATGAGATATGGCATGGTAAGAAACCAAGTCTGAGTCATCTCAGAATTTGGGGTTGTCCGGCTCATGTCAAAAGACAACAAGCGGACAAGTTAGAGTTTAGGTCCTTCAGAGCTCGATTCATAGGATATCCTAAAGAGTCATTAGGATACTATTTCTACATTCCAGAAGACCACAATGTGATTGTGAGTCGACATGCCATCTTTCTTGAAAAATAGTTTATTCAAGATAGCGGCATTGGAAAGCAGATTAAGCTTGATGAGAAAGTCTCACAAGTACAACGAGCTAAGGACCAATTGGAACCAAATCAGGTTGAGCCAATAAGAACACTACCTCCTCCACCTCGTAGATCGGAAAGAGTTTTTCCATCCCCCTGAAAGATACTTAGGTATTATTTCAGAGGAAAGTAGAGAAAATGTTCCTCGTAGGTAATGGTGCTCATGGTGATGATCCCAAAACCTACAATGAGGCGATATCAGATATCGACTCCGAGAAATGGCTAGAGGCAATGCAGTCAGAAATTGACTCGATGCACTCAAACCAAGTCTGGACCTTGGTAGATCCACCAGAAGGTATAGTACCTATTGGGTGTAAATGGATCTTCAAGAGAAAGATTGGTGCAGATGGAAATGTGGAGACATTCAAGGCTAGACTAGTGGCAAAAGGTTATAGTCAATGCGAAGGCATTGACTATCAGGATACCTTTTTCCCCAGTGGCTATGCTAAAATCCATCCGCACATTGCTTGCCATTGCAGCCTATTTCGATTATGAAATATGGCAAATGGACGTGAAAAATGGCATTCTTAAATGGATATCTTGAGGAAGATATCTATATGGAACAGCCGCTAGGTTTCACATCCAGTGATACTGATCACAAGGTTTGCAAGCTGCAAAGGTCCATATATGGACTTAAGCAAGCATCTCGGAGCTGGAACACTCATTTCAATGATGTGATCAAAAAGTTTGGTTTCATCAAAAATGAAGAGGAACCATGTGTCTTCAAAAAGGTCAGTGGGAGCGCTGTTGTCTTCCTCGTATTGTACGTGGATGACATCCTCCTTATTGGGAATGATATTCCCATGTTGACGACAGTCAAAATATGGTTGTCCAAGGAATTCTCCATGAAAGACCTAGGTGAAGCATCCTTTATTCTAGGAATTAAGGTCTATAGGGATAGACCGAATAGGATGCTAGGACTTTCACAGAAGATGTACATAGAGAAAGTACTAAAGAGGTTTAGTATGGAAAACTCTAAGAGGGGATTAATACCCTTCAGACATGGTATTCATCTTTCCAAGAAGATGTGCCCTAGCACACCTGAGGAAATAGAATGCATGAGCAAGATCCCTTATGCTTCTGCAATAGGGAGCCTCATGTATGCCATGCTATGTACACGACCTGATATAGCCCATGCTGTGAGTGTCACAAGCAGATATCAGTCAAATCCAGGTGAAGAACACTGGACTTCTGTGAAATGTATCCTTAAGTACTTGAGAAGAACTAAGGATATGATGTTGGTCTTTGGTAATGGAGAACTCCAAGTCCAGGGATACACAGACTCGGATTTCATGTCCGATATAGATGATCGAAAGTCGACATCTGGGAGTCTGTTTGTGTGCAATGGTGGTGCTGTCAGCTGGAAAGAGTTTCAAGCAAACTGTGATAGCAGATTCCACCATGGAAGCAGAATATATCGCTGCATCAGAGGCTGCGAAGGAAGCATTCTGGTACAAGAAGTTTGCTGCAGAAATTGGAGTAATGCCATCAGATGCCATTCCTCTATACTGCGACAACAATGGCGCCATAGCCCTTGCTAAGGAGCCGAGGTCTCACCAGAAATCCAAGCACATTGAGCGGCGATACCACCTCATCCGCGATTACCTCGAGAAGGGTTACGTCGAGGTCAAGAGAGTCAACTCCACAGATAATGTGGCAGACCCACTTACAAAGCCGTTGGGCCAGCAGAAGATCGAAGCCCACCTTGAGAAGATGGGACTTAGACTTGTAGCCAATTGGCTTTAGGACAAGTGGGAGATTGTTAGATATATGTGCCCTAGAAGCCAGAATTGGCTGACACTTGTAATACACTTCTAGGGGCAAAATTATAATTTTGACTATAATCAATAAAATGGGTTATTTTCTATCACATATGTGTATTTAGTGTCTGTGATACATCCTTTGAGTTAATGGTAATGATAATTCATATTTTCAAGAGTTGAAAATTTAAGACATGAATAATCATTATTAACTCATAAAATGCTCCCGACCATAGGATCATCACGAGGATGGTGATTGATCCGGAAGGTTGGTGTACAATCGCTTCTCTTTAGTAGATGAGTCTTGAGTCTACGGTGTGGAGACACCGGAGCGAGAGTATAGGTACTCGTTAGAGAATGAGGGCACTGAGCGTGACCACCTCGAGTAGTCATTAGGAAGTCTACCTTCTCATCAATGACTGACTCGATGCTGCAGTGGTGTGTCTGGTTCTTTGACCTGAGGTGCATCGGACAGTTCACCTTGAGGGTGTTATAGTTTGACTACACCATTAACTCGGTCTCCTAGCCATATGGAATCCTGAGGTGTATGTTGGCTATAGCATGTTCATTGTAGGAACTGGATTGCATCAAGATGGAATCTATCTACCTCGGTGGTAGAGGAGCAGCCCTATGATGATCATGAGAATCAAGTCCAGAAGCCCATGGCCATGGCAGAGTGAAATAATAGAAAGAGTTTCTATTTAGATTTTCACATTCGGACTTGAATCGAATGATTACATCATATGACAGAAGACTAGGGTTTGACGAGTTCACCTTAACCCTAATCTGATCGGGGCTCAAGATAGAAGAACTTAATCACACAGGTAGCTGCACCAAGAGGTTCGCATTCAGCTCTGATGGGTTGCCACCATATACTGCTAGGTGTCACTGGTGGATTTTGGGAGCAATTAGAATGATTTAGATGATCGATCATTCTAGCTGTTCGAATCAGAAGAGTTCTGATCCATCGAAAGGAGTTTCGATGATGTCGATGATAGAGATCATGACATATCCCATTACCATACAGAACTGAACCTAACTGGGTCACACAAACAAGGGTTTGAATCTGGTGATCATCAATTGAACTGATCTAGTTCAATTGATCTGAATGAGATTCAATTAGGTTCAAGAAAATCGTGCTAGCACTCGATTGAACCTAACGTTCTTCTTTTACTATCATAAATAGTTGTCCTGACTGAGCCAAAGGAGTTTGTGCTCGATCAGAGGCCTTCACTTGGTCTGACTGGAGCTTGTCCAGGTCAGAAAAGGGTTGTCTTATTTTGTAAGACAATACCTGCCATTTTTGGTCACCTGCCATTTCTCATCCTTTGACTTTGGTCAAAAGTTGACCTTTGACTGGTCAAATGTTGACCATTGACACTTTGACTTCTGTCCACATGTCACGCACCTATTGGAGAGCTGGTGGGGGCTTGTCCCCCTGCCAGAACCTGGCAAGGAGGAGGGCGCACGCCACCCTTGGCGTGTGCCCAAGCTGGAGGCGCCCAGGAGTCCCTGTTGGATAGGGACTCCATCTCCTTTTTGGATTCCAATTAGACTTCTCCTAAGAACCAAGTTTGACTGGTCTTAGGTGCCATCTAAGGAGGAATCCAAGGGACTCTATTTCCACCAATCAGATTTAGATCTGATTTCACAAAGGGTTGTGATTGGTTGGGAAGAAGAGGAGTTGGATCATGCATAGTCTATAAATAAGACCCTGCGCCCAACTCAAAGATAATTGAAAAAATTCCCATGCCCCAAGGCTGCCTCTCCTCTCCTCCTCCATGCCAAGTCCATCTTCTCCCTCTCCTCTCCACGCCCAAAGGAGTTTGGGATCCAAGTTGGTGCAATCCAGATGAGAGAAAGGCGACAGAAAGCTAGAAGGCTGCGCTGCTGCAAAGGACAACTGCTGATCTTCGAAAGGTATTTTGAAGATCCTCCTAAATCAGATTCAGATCTAATTTTTGGAGACGTGATAGAGAAGAAGAGGATCTCCAGATCCAGCCCAAGTAGATACTGGTAGAGGCCAAGCACTTGCGTGGCTAGATCCAGATCCTTCTGCTGCTTATAGGATCATCAACGGATAATAGGATTACCCTATGTTAAGGTAAATTAAATTTGATTTAATTTATCTAAATTTATTTTAATTATTAAAATAATAAAGATTAGATCTGAAATATTTTAGATCTAATCTAAATTAAAGAAAAAAAATTTTGAAATATGTCTCTCGATCTGATCAGATCTGAACGAACCTGATCCGAAAAATCAAGATTTTTCTTCAGGAAGGCCCATATGAAATCAAGGAGATCGTCCAACCCAAAACTTATTACCTGAAGAAACTTGGAGGGCAGATCTTCCACACTCATGAAATTTAGAGAATCTACAAATGTACTACCAATGACTTAATTTCGAATAAATTTTTCATAACATCTCCATTTTTGGTATAAATCTATGATGATAGGAAATAACCCCCAAAATAATCAAAGTTTACTATGTCAGAAATAGGAGGAGGACCTCATCCTGACATAGATGAAGATCTCTGGTTATTTAAGATAGGAGGAGGGAAGAGGCCCTTCAACGGTCCTTTCGTGCTCCTACTGTCCTGTTAGAAATAGGAGGAGAACCTCATCCTAACATGAGCAAAGCTTAACCATGTTAGAAATAGAAGGAGAACCTCATCCTGACATAAATGAAGATCTCTAGTTATTTGAAACAGAAAGAGGGAAGAAGCCCTTGAATGGCCCTTTTGTGTTCCTACCATCCTGTTAGGAACAAGTGGAGACCCTCATCCTAACATGAGCAAAGCTTAACCGTATTAGGAATAGGAGGAGAATCTCATCCTGACACGGATGAAGACCTCCAGTTATTTAAGATAAGAGTATGGGAGAGGCCCTTCAAATGGCCTTTTCGTGCCCTTACTATCCTATTAGGAACAGAAGGAGAATCTCATCCTAACAAGAGAAAAAACTAACTATGTTAGGAATAAGAGGAGAACCTCATCCTGATATGGATGAAGACCTCTGGTTATTTAGGATAGGAGGAAAACATTTTGTCAATAGCCATTCTACTGAAAGAAGAAGTGAAGAAAAATAAAAAAATCAACAAACATCAAATCCAAGTAGAACAATAAGATAACTAAGGAAAACATCATTTCATTAAGGTCGAAGTTCATTACAAAATAATGGTCTATAAGATCAATTACAAAAAGAAGAGGAGAAAGGGAAACAAGTCCTATTTGTGGTCGAACTTCAGACTACCAGCTCCAACCATCGCAAGAGAGAGTTTCAGTCCTTCAACCTCCTCCTCGAGCATCTATCAAGCTGCCAAACTCTCCCTTAGCATCCTCTCCCATCTACATGACTCCTCCTCTATCTCCCTTAGCCTCTTTCTTAGAACTACAGATTCAACTTTGGCATCCTTCATGATGTCCTCCTGGTATGCCATTTGAATCTTCAGTTTGCATAGCTCGATTTTATCTTTCTCATACGCAGCAGACAGGCTCTCTAAAGTACCTCTCAAGGAGAGTATCTCCTATGAATCTCTGCTCGAGCCAGCTTGAGCTCTATCCGATAATTACTGCCAAAGTCGAGCAATCTCACCATTGGCCTTTCGGAGTTTATGTTTCAGGTTGGCAAAGTGACCACACCAACCTTGCCTATAATCGTTATATGACTCTTCGACTACTTGTAACTGGTCCTATAACTCGAAGAATCCTCTCATGCATGGTCGTCAACTTGATCTCCAGAGAGCTCACCTTGATGGTCAAAGTCCAAGCCTTCTCATTATCGAACTTCTTCACTCATTCCAGTTCTTCAGTCAAATGGCATTAGTTATTGATATAGTCCATGAAATTCTTCTTATGCACTTGATGCAAGCAAGTAACCTCTATCATCTCCTCTAAACAATCCTTCCTTGACCTTTGAAGCTCGTCTTCTATTTTCTTCAACTTTTCTTCAAGTGATGAACCTCTTTTTTCAAATTTCTAACCATTGATTTCAAATAAATGCTTCGAGGTAGGGGATCCTTGATTGGAGACAATGAGTCATGACTCTGATTGCTAAGAGAATTTTGAATAATAAATAATGCAAACATAAAGAAAGAAGATCTACTTTCATTATTCAAAATGTTGTATGTACACCAAAAAAGAAAGAAGAAAAATACAACTACTCGAGGTTCTTAACCTCAGGAGGCACGACAGTAGATGAGGCTGGAGCGTTCTCGGCAACCCTAGACTTTGGTGGAGGTTTGGGCACTTCGATAGTAGGTTCGGAGGGCTCGAGGGTGACTTCGGCAGAAGAAGGGTCGACCATGGTAGTGGATGGTCTCGCCTCTTCACCAGGATCTTTCTCATCCAGGAAGCTAAGATCAAGCTCAAAAAATTTGTAAGCCACTCTGTCTTCATAGAGCTTGTCCTCCTTGATGAAGGCCTGTAGGTCGAACTCAACATTCAGTTTTCTCATTTCAGAGGAAATCTTGAACTCTTCCACCACCTGAATCTTCACTTCCGAGATCTTTCTTGAGATTTGATCCTTCTGCTCAGCAACCTTGACCTCGGCTTTCTTCCTCCTCTCCTACTCCAAGGTTAGAGTGGCCTTTAGCCCTACAGAAGTGAGCTCCTCCTTCCTGAGCACCTCCTAGAGACCTTCAACTTCGACCATCTTCTCCTTTGCGAGAAGATCAACCTCGGCAGCTTTGTCCTCTCGAGGGCGGGCAACTTTAGCCTAAAAATCCTCCTGAACCTTTAGGGCTTCTACCCTCAGATGATGCACCATTCTAATGTGGGCAAGTATTTGGTAACCTAACTACAATAAATGATTGGTGTTATGCATGCAAAAAAAGAAGAAGAGAGAGAAGAGAATCAACAAGATGATTACCTTGAGGAAGGTCCTAAGAAAATCCTAGATGAGCTGCACATGATCAAGGTCGGCCATCTGGTTGACCACCTCAGCCATAACAAACTTGTCAGTTAGGTCCTGGATGATCTCTGAGTTGCTGAAGGGGTCTTCTCCCAGATCATCGCTATCATCGTTGGACTCATCAATACGAGCCTTGTGAAACACCTTCATGATGACCTTCTTCTTTTCCTTATCCCCTTGTTGCCTAGCTATGCAACCCAAGAGGGGGGGGGGGAGGGTGAATTGGGTTTTTAAAATTTTAAACCTAATTTAAAGATATCAAGATTGAATGATAATATGCAAGATATATATGTGAAGCGATTTAGATTAGAAAAAAATATAAAAGATTAGAGAACAAAAATTTAACAAACTAAGAAAAGAAAGATAGCAAGCACACTATAAACAAGCAAGATTTATAGTGGTTTGGTGCTTCTCTTGCACCTATATCTACTTCCTAAGCTCCTAGTTGGGAATTAAAATTCACTAACCGTATTCAAACTGAATACACCATTGGAAACCTCCAACCCTAGCTATCCCAAGCTAGAATACTTATTTTTTGGGTACAAGCTAATCCAATACAATCCTATTCAAGGTTAGGATCAACCTTCCCAAGTTTTGGAATTCTTACAAAACTTGAATCAAAATAGTAAAGTAGAGTAAAAAATTTAATGATAATCAAATACAAGTTTAGCTTCTTTTGTGAGCAAATAAAATCTTAAGAATACATTTCACAATAATGGAGGAAGCTTCTTTGATTTTTCTTAAGGTTGTTGGAGATTTAAAAGAGCTCTTGAGAGGTAGAAAAATTTGAAACGAAGGCTTCTTTGCTTGAAGATAACTTTTGCTTAGGACTGAAATTGAATCACATCAATCTCTTATATTTTTTTCTTATTTAAAGCCTTTTAAATCTTCAATAGCTGGAGGAGAGAATCATGGGTAAGATTTATAGCCATTGGAGATACTAAAGAAATCATTTAAACCTACCAAAAAAAAAAAAAACCATTGTAGAAAACTTTTCGTTGCAGGGGTCAACTCATGGGTCAACTCATGCCAGAAGTCGACCTCAAAATCGACCACTGAGACAAAATTCAGAAAAATAGTAATTCTATATTTTTAGCCTTCGAAATAATAGAGATTGACCCTAGGGTCAACCCTAGGCACAGAGACAACGTGCCAAATAGTCCTTTTCAGTAGGAGATGACCTAGAGGTCGACCCTTTCACTTCAAACTTGATTTTCTCCAAAAATAAGCATCCAAAGATCATGGAACTGCCTCCAAAGGATTAGAAATCTTTCATACTTGCTCTTGAGGCTCTCAGATCAAAATTTGATAAAATTCTGATTTTGCTCCTGAAATATAAAAAGTTTTTTTTCAAGCCAAATTCATTAGTAATCCCCTAAAATGCTTTGTAATCATCAAAATCAATTCTTGGAGCAACAATCTCCCCTTTTTTGATGATGATAAAATATTTGAGTATAAGCAAAAATAAAATATGTAGAAGCATTGATTGAGGGTTTCAAAAATTTTGAAGAAATATGCTACATCATATATTAGGATATTATATTCAATTATTTGACCAATATGGCATCAAGAGCAGTTTAATGATTACTTATAGTCGGGCATTTAAATTATTTACAAAAGTATTTGACTTACTTATTTCTTTTATCAATTTTACTTCTATTTTATTTTTTTTGTCAATTTTACTTTAATTTTGCTTATAGCCCAATTTTATTTACTCTACTCTTCCTTTTTGACATCATCAAGTAAGATCTTAAAGGATTTTAAAATTCAAAAATCAAAAAGCCTCCTTCTTAAGTTATTCCATATGTTTTTCTGTTAGAACAATAGTTTATAATAAAACTTTCAATTTACAACATAATGATCGTAATAAAATTTAGCCAATTCACAAAGATTCCATTTCACATCATTCAAATGACATCAGCACATATTTATATCTAAATGATTATCATAACATTAAGTCATCAAAATATATAAGTGCTAAACATACAAAATATAAAAGTATCAAAAGTATTCATAAGAATTAGGCCATCAAAATATACAAAATTCATGGATACAACTATCCATGATCCAAACAGCCAATAGTACCAATGCTATAAGTTTGATCCAAAAAAAAAAAAAAAATAACCAACTATGACTTGATCAACAACTCATAGAAACAACTAAGAGATACTAGATCATAACCTAATATAAAGATGACTAAACTAAATCTAGTAGAGATCATGGCTGGAAGCATCTGAATCAGATGATGAATCAAAGATGTGATGGGGTGTGTCAAATGATAGATGTATCAAATTTAGAAAATTAAATCAAAAATTTAGAAAATTAAATCAAATCAAATGAATTAGCTCTCCTTTAAAAGCTTATCATTTAAAATTTCTTTCTTTACAAAAAATTAGCTTAAACTCAAATATCAAAGGCTCTCTCCCTTTTTGAATGAATATGATTTTTTGAACAGATTTTCAAGTATGTACTTTTAAGCTTTAAGAGGATTAGAGCTTTTCAAAGATTTGAATAGTAAAATTAAGCACAACATTTAATTCATTATTCATTCTTTTCTTTTTTTAAATAAATTTCAGTCAATTAAGCTCGAAAAGATATATATTAGAAATGTATCGAGCAAAACAAAGATAGTATCAGAGCAAAAATAATTTTACAAAGATTTCTAAATCCATATTAAAAATTCTATATTATATTTATATTTTTAAATGAGTTTCAAAATTAGAAGTATGTATCAAAATTATATTTTTTTTTGGAGTAAGAATATATTTCAAATTAGTTTTAACTCCAATTAGTTATCAAAAATAATTTACAATCAAATCAATTGAATTTAAACTAAATAATCACATGAAGGCTTAAGTTAAAAGGATCATAAAACAATCAAAGTTTATTATCCTTAACTAAAATTAATTAGAATATTCAGTCAAGGCTAACTAGATAATATTTAACAAACAAACATCTTTTCCCTTATTTTTTAAGAGTAAATACTAGAAAATTCATCACATAATATTTTCTTTCCTTCTTTTTCATAATTATTATTGGATAAATTTACCTTTTAGCTTTTCTTTTCAATTTTGAAAGAATACAATAAATTTAGAATGAATATCTTTTCCTTTTTTTTCTTAAATTCTATTTATGAACAACATGAATTAAAAACACATCTTCTCCTTTTTGAATAATATAAATGCATTAAACAAAATTATTTTGAACTTCAAAGATTTAAGAGAGATGAAATATTTCAAAGATTAAAGATTTTAAATAGATCATTCAAAGCAAATTATAAGATATATTCAATTTTTTAGGAATCATCTCTTCTTTTCTTTTATTATTATATATATATATATTAAGATCAATAAAATATAAGATAAATGTCAAGCTATCTGATATCAATTGATTAAAAACTAAAATTTTCTTTGAATATTTAGTTTTAATAGATTCTTTGAAATATTTTGCTTGACATCAATATCAAAAGACTTAAAAAGAGTATTTTCCTTAAATTTATTTTTCAAAATTAATCAATCTAAACAAGGCATGAATATTCATCAATAATCCTCTTTTAAGATCAAAAATAATTTCTTAATACTAATTAATTTTAAAAAATAATAATAATATGATCAAAATATGTAAAATATAAATAGTTACTTAAAATGAATCAAATGATCAAAATCATCAGAATGCTCAAATAAATTCATGAGATAAATAAAGTACAATTATTTATCCATGATTTTTTTATTAAGTTTAAAAATAATTTTTCTTCTTATAGTCAAGAAAAAAATAAGAAGGATGGATAATTTTTAACTTAAAGCAATGAAATTAAGTCTCAAGGATTGATCCAAAAATATTAGTAGAGGATAAGTTGGGATCAAAAGAAGGATATTTAAGCAAAAGAATTTAGAATTTCTAATTTTCTTCTAATTTCATAAAATTTATCTTCACTCAAGATCTTAGTGAAAATATCAGCCAATTGATTTTCAATACAAACATAATCAAGAATTATGTCATTATTTTGAACATGCTCTCTTATAAAATGATGTCTTATTTTAATTTGTTTTAATCTAAAGTATTGGATTGAATTCTTAGTTAGATTTATGGCACTAGTATTATCACATTTTATGGGAGTTTTGTTTAGTTTGATGCCAAAGTCCTCAAGTTGTTGCTTAATCTATAAGATTTGTGCATAGCAACTTTCAGCTGTAATGTATTCGACCTCGACCATAGATAATGCCATCGAATTTTGCTTCTTGCTAAACCAAGAGATTAAGTTAACTTCTAGAAATTGGCAAGTTTTACTAGTGCTTTTTCTATTTAATTTACATTCAGCAAAGTCTGCATCTGAATATCCAATTAAATCGATTGATGAATTCTTAGAGTACCATAAACCTATGGATTGAGTTTCTTTTAGGTATTTAAGTATTCTTTTTACAGCATTTAAATGTGATTCTTTTGGATTAGATTGAAATTGTGCACATAAATAAACACTAAATATGATATCTGGTCTACTACCAGTTAAATACAATAAAGAACAAATCATGCCTCTATAAAATTTTTGATCAACACTTTTACCTCATTCATCCTTGTCAAGCTTACATGATGGACTCATGGGGGTATCAATTGCTTTGGAGCTTTTCAACCTAAATCTCTTAAGTAGTTTTCTAGTGTACTTGCTTTGAGTGATGGAGATCTCTTCTTTTGTTTGTTTGATTTGAAGTCTGAGAAAACATGTTAGTTCATCCATCATGCTCATCTCGAACTCTTCCTACATGAGCTCAGTAAAATCTTGACATAAAGTTTCATTAGTAGATCCAAATATAATATCATCAATATATATTTGTATTACTAAGATGTCATCATGATCTCTTTTAATGAAAAGGGTTGTATCTATATTTCCTCTTGAAATTCCGTTATTAAGCAAGAATTTACTTAGTATTTCATACCATGCCCTAGGTGCTTATTTTAAACCATATAATGCTTTGTTTAATCTAAAAACATAATTTAAAAAGCATGATTTTCAAAATCAAAAGATTATTTTACATAAACCTTTTCGATAATATATCCATTTAAAAAAGTACTTTTAACATCTATTTGAAATAGCTTGAAATTTATAAAGCATGCATAAGAAAGTAAAAGTCTAATTACTTCTAGTCTAGCAACAGGTACAAAGATTTCATCAAAATCAATTTTCTCTTCTTGATTATAATCCTTTGCAACTAATCTTGCTTTATTTCTAATTATATTTCTATTTTCATCTAATTTATTTCTATATACCCATTTTGTACCAATTATTGGATAATTTTTAGGTCTTGATACTAAGATCCATACATTATTTCTTTTCAATTGATTAAGTTCCTCTTGCATTGCATTTATCCAATTATAATCTTTTTTGACTTCATCAATGGTTTTGGATTCAAAATGAGAAACAAATGTAAAATGATTGTATGCATCTCTAAGTGAAGAGTGAGTTCTTACCCCATGTGTAGAATCACCAATAATTAGTTCTTTGGGGTGATTGTGAACATACCTCCATTCTTTTGGAAGATCATTTATACCTTGAGGTTGTTCATGTTGTCCTTCACCCTCAATTTCTTACTTGTCTTCTTGATTTTTTTCATTTTGAATTATTAAATTCTTTAGGGTGATCTCCTTCAATCCTTCTATAAGAGGATCTGCATCATCAATACCCTCACTCTTTCTTGATGGAAGATCATTAGTTTTATCAAAAATAACATGTATTGACTCCTCTACTACTAAGGTTCTTTTGTTAAAAACTCTAAAAGCTTTACTAAAAGAGGAATAACCAAGATAAATAGCTTCATCAAATTTTGCAACAAATTTACCTAGTTTTTCTTTACCATTATTCAAAACAGAACATCGACAACCAAAAACACAAAAATATGCAATGTTAGGTTTTCTTCCTTTCCAAAGCTCATAAGATATTTTCTTTAAAATTAGTCTAATTATGGCACGATTTAAGATGTAACATGCTGTGTTAATTGCTTCCATCCAAAAGTATCTTGAAAGGTTGCTTTCACATAGCATAGTATTGGCTATTTTTTCTAGAGTTCTATTTTTTCTTTCTACTACTCCATTTTGTTGGGGTATCCTAGGTGCTGAAAAATTATGGCTAATTTTTTTTTCATTATAAAATTTTTTAAAATCTTGATTTTCAAATTCAGTTCCATGATCACTTTGAATGCTTTGAATTGAAAATCCTTTTTCATTTGTAACTTTTCGATAAAACTTTATGAAAACATGAAAAGTTTCATCTTTGTGTGCCAAAAAGAAAATCCATATAAAATGTGAGTAGTCATCGATAATTACAAAATCATAACATTTTCCACCTAAGCTTGCTGTTCTTATAGGACCAAACAAATCCATGTGCAAAAGTTTCAATGGCCTAAAAGTTAAAATAATGTTCTTAAATTTGAATGAAACTCTTGTTTGTTTACCTAGTTGGCATGCATCACAAATTTTATCTTTTTCAAAGTTCAATTTTAGTAAACCGATAACTAATTTCCTTTTGATAAGCTTTGAAAGTGAATGCATACTAATATGTGCAAACCTACGATGCCAAAGCCAACTAGTCTCATTAATTTTGGCATTCATAGCTAGTAGACATTGCATGTTTATCATAAAAAGATCATTCAAATCTACCATATAAACATTACCATGCCTATGACCAACTAACTAAATGCCATCATCATTGGGACTAGTTATAATGCACAATGAAGATTCAAAAATAACTTTGTAACCCTTAACACAAAGTTGACTAATACTTAAGAGATAGTGTTTTAAACCATCTACTAATAAAATATTTTCAATATACTTGGAGGGAGTGATACCGACATTACCAATACCAATGATCTTTCCTTTCCCATTGTCTCCAAATGTAACCATCCCTCCATTTTTAGCATCAAGCATGATGAATTGAGACTCATCATCGATCATGTATCTTGAACATCTGCTGTCAGGATACCATCTTTGATTTTCTCCTTTGGATGCAAGATACACCTACATGCAAAATCAAGTCCTTACTCTAGGTACCCAAGTTTTTTTGAATCCTTTAAAGTTAGTCACAATGGTTCCTTTTGGAACCCATATTTTCTTTATATTTGAATTGTTAGAGAAGCATGTATAAGATTTGTGTCCTAGTTTACCATATTTAAAGCAAGTAACATTTAAAAATTTATTGCTTTGTGAATTTATAAAAATATTTTTAAAAATTTTTTATTTTTTTTAAGAGGTTATAGCCTAGACCAGCCTTATCATAAATGGTCTTTTGATTTTCAAGAATCATATGAAGTTTATTTGAACTCAAAGTAAATTTTTCAACTATCGATTTTAAATTGCCAATTTTATTTTTCAAATTTAGATTCTCTTGAGTTAAGACTAGTTTTTCACTTAGGATAGTTTCATTTTCTTTTAGCAAGACTTGATTTTTTAATTTTAGTTCTTTATTTTTAGTTTCTAATTTTTTTAAATCATCTACTAAATCATAGAAGGCTTCTTGAAGTTTTTCGAACGTAAATTTATTTGACATTTCAGCACTTACCTCATTCTCATGTGCCATAAGATATAGATTGGCTTGTTCATGAGCTTCTTCCTCTTCGGAGTTTGAGTCATCACTATCACTCCATATTGCCACCATAGCTTTTTCTTGTATTTCTTAGAAATCTTTTTAAGTTGAGAATATTCAGACTTAAAGTACCCCGGCGTCTTACATTCATAGCAAATAAGAGGCTGCTCCCTATCCTTTTTCTTGCTATGCTCTCCTTTGGTAGGTAGCCTCTTCCTCATCCCTTATTTTCTCTTCAAAAATCTCTTGAACTTTCTTATGATGAGGGCTATTTCTTCATCTTGTTCTTCATCTTTCGTTTCATCGAATTTCTCATCTTATTGAGTGTTGGATTTAAGGGCTATTATCTTCTTTTTTTTGACATCTTCTTCTTGATGTTGTTTCATGCTTAGCTTGTGCGTCATTAGAGATTCTAGAAGCTCCTCCAAGGATAAAATATTTTGATCTTTGGCTTCTTAGATTGCAGTCACTTTAGCCTCCCACGTCCTTAGTAAAGATCTAAGAATCTTCCTCATAAGGTCACTATTAGAATAAGACTTGCCAAGACTTTTAAGACCATTTATAATATTCGTAAATCTAGTAAACACTATAGTTATTGACTCATCATGCTCCATTTTGAAAAGTTCATATTTGTGCACAAGCATGTTAATTTTTGACTCCTTAACTTGATTTGTGCCTTCATGAGTTACTTCTAACCTATCCCATATTTTCTTAGCCGACATGCATGTTGAAATATGATTAAATTCATTAGCATCTAGAGCACAATATAAAATATTCATGGCTCTTGCATTGAGTTGAGCCATTTTCTTATCAATCTCATCCCATTCCTTTTCAGATTTGATTGATTCCTCACCATCAATTATCTTAGTGCGTGTGTGTGGTCCATTAACTATGATACTCCACATATCATAGTCAAGTACTTGTATGAAAATTCTCATCCTAGCTTTTCAATAGGTATAGTTTATCCCACTGAAAAGTGGAGGTCGATTTGTGGACTACCCCTCGGCTAGAGAAATACTAACTTGGATTGCCATAGATCTTTGGCTCTTTGATGGTTAAATCAAAGTAGGGCTAGAGCACTAGGCTCTGATATCATTTGTTGCCCAGCTATGCAATCCAAGAGAGAGGGGTGAATTGGATTTTTAAAATTTTAAAGCTAATTTAAAGATATCAAGATTGAATGATAATATGCAAGATGTGTGTGTGAAGCAATTTAGGTTAGAGAAAAATATAAAAGATTAGAGAATAAGAATTTAAAAGACTAAGGAAAGGAAGATAGCAAGCACACCATGAACAAGTAAGATTTATAGTGGTTTGGTGCTTTCCTTGTACCTACATCCACTCTCCAAGTTCCTACTTAAAAATTAAAATCCACTAATCGTATTCAAACTAAATACACCATTGGAAACCTCCAATCCTAGCTATCTCAAGCTAGAACACTTATTTTTTGGGTACAAGCAAACCCAATACAATCCTATTCAAGGTTAGGATCAACCTTTCCAAGTTTTGAAATCTCTCCAAAACTTGAATCAAAACAGTAAAGCTGAGTAAAAAATTTAATGACAATCAAATATAAGTTTAACTCCCTTTGTGAGTAAATAAAACCTTAAGAACGCTTTTCACAATAATGGAGGATGCTTCTCTGATTTCCCTTAAGGTTGTTGGAGATTTAAAAGAGCCCTTGAGAGGTAGAAGAACTTGAAATGAAGGCTTCTTTATTTGAAGATAACTTTTGCTTATGGCTAAAATTGAATCACACAAATCTCTTATGTTTTTCCCTATTTAAAGCCTTTTAAATCTTCAATAGATAGAGGAGAGAATTCTGGGCAAGATTTGTAGCCGTTGGAGATATTAGAGAAACCATTAAAACCTAGCAAAATAAGAAAAAAATAGCCATTGCAAAAAAATTTCCATTGCAGACGTCGACTCATGGAACAGGGGTTGACTCATGGGTTGACTCATGGCACAGGAGTCGACCTCGAGATCGACCTCTGAGATCAAATCCAAAAAAATAGCTATTCTGTATTTTTAGCCTTTGGAATAGTAGAGGTTGACCCTGGGTTAACCCTTGGCACAGAGACAGCATGCCAAACATCCCTTTTTAGCAGCGGACGACCCAGGGATCGATCCTTTCACTTCAAACTTGATTTTCTTCCAAAATAAGCATCCAAAAATCATGGGACTGCCTCCAAAGGATTAGAAATCTTCTATACTTGCTCTTGAAGCTCTTAGATCAAAACTTGATAAAATTAAGATTTTGCCTCTGAAATATAAAAAATCTTTTTTCAAGTCAAATTCATTAGTAATCTCCTCAAATGCTTTGTAATCATCAAAATCAATTCTTAGAGCAACACCCCTCCTTTTTCTCTTTCGATGGGAGGCTGCAAAGCATGATCTTCAATTGGAGGTCTTAAGGGTGTTGGAGGCACAGAGCCCCCTTCAATGATGCCGACCTTGATGACAAGGATAACTTTAGTGCCTTCGATAACTTCGGAGGCAATGGCAGCAGCGATGGGGATCGCGGAGCTCAAAGCATCGACCTTTGCCTTCTTCAAGCTTTCGCCTGGTGCCTTTTCTTTCCTCTTCCAGGCATGAAGCTTTTTGGTAAGCATTTCGACCGCCTGGGTGTCCATCTTTACAACAAAGAAGGAATCAAAGTCAACAACATATGCATACGAAATCTTATAAAAGTTTGCAAAGTGGAAAAGTATACCCGCAGGGTTGAGGGGACTCAAGCCCATGTTGAACAGAGTATGTTCTTTCAGAAGTTCGGGAAGGAGAGGATCCTGATAAGTCTTAAGTTTATTGGTAGGGTAAAGGTCACCCCTATCTAAACTTGGAGCTTGGTGGATTGACTCTCTAAGCAAACCCTAAGGAGGAAGCCCTAGCAGCTGGGTTGGACAATACATAAAGAAGTACCTCTCCTTCCAGTTGTGGATAGAAGAAAGAGCATCTTTTAGTAATTCCTTCTTGCCAAACTGGAGAAAGAAGTATCACCAGTCCTTCGCAGAAGGATGGCATTTGAAGGTATAGTAATTTCTGAAAAGAGAAATAGTCAGGTGAACTTCGGTCAGGTGGCAAAGGAAGAAAAATCCGATCACAAATCTAAAAGAGTTTGGCACTACGAAAGCTAGGGAGATATTCAAAAAAAATTAAAAAGTGCAACTACAAAAGATGGAAGAGAAAGTCTTAGTCCGGCACAAAGAGCTTTCAAGTACAAACAAAATTGGTCGGGCGGGGGAGAACAAGCCGATCACTGGGTCCAGGGAGTTCTAGTTCATATTTTG
>QRFJ01000754.1:57191-161418 GCA_006176705.1 Cocos nucifera
TAAATTTCGATGGAGAGTTGATAAAATAGAATTGGATAATAGTATATTAAAAAATTTGACTAAAATGTATATAAGTGTGATAAGATGAGTTAGCACTATTGATTCTGTTTATTCAATCAACTTTACAATAAGCTGGAATGTTTATAGTTAGGCATCTACGTAAGCAATTACCTAACTGCTTCAGATGCTAAGCATTCTTTGAACCCCAATTTATACAGTACTTAACAATCAAGACTACTTATTTGTTAATATGTATTGATAAATTGAAAATGGAATTGCATCGACATCGCGTTGTCTGTCCCTAAAGATTCACTCATAAATGTACAGTTTGAGCTCATTTTCTCAACTTTAGAATTCAAATATGTAAGTCTACTTAAGAACTTTCATATTCTTTCTATTGACTGGATAATTTAATTGAATTCAATCAACCCTGAATTCATCTATCAACTTGCTAAAACGATCAACGAGCTTTACAAGATTACATAAGTATACCGCTAACTGGTCAAGGGGTTAGGATGAGTAAGCTAGATATCAAAGGACTTCAATATAAAATTCCTTTAAAGACATTATGTTAAGTTTTAATTAGTTAATATAAAATAATTTATTAATGCTTATTTTGTTTAAAAATCAGATTGACTGTTTTTTTGTGGTTGAGATCTATTAATGACGAGAGAAACAAAATCCGATGTACCCTATATCAATATTTTAGATGATCTTATTTTATTGCCTGGTCGATGATATATAAACTTGTACAGACATAAATAGAACTTGACTATAAAACAAAAGACCCAAATACTTGAACAATGATTCACTAAAAGCAAATAAAAAATTGAGATAGCAGACACCATTAATTTTTAAAAATATCTCGGTATCAAGGAATTGTAGCTGTCTCCACACACCAAAAAACTCAGAGAGATCAGTACACTACTCGATATGTCCACTGCTCATAACCAACTACGGTGACTAAATCTCGCACGTCTCTACATTTTTAGTAATTACGAAATTAAGAGTTCATCTTACTAGATATATTACAAATAAGCAAATATTAAAAATAGAAAGAGTATATGCTGGACGTTAGGATATTATCTCACTCAAATATGCGATTGTCAGTTTCTTTTGTTCGGTTTCCTGTGGCACACGTGGACGATTGGAGGCATTTGGAGATTCATTGGAGAAAGCGCGCTCGCTTGATTGAGAATCGGCGGTCCCACAACATCTAGCTCATTGCATGATTTCCAAAAGGGCATTTGGAATTTTTTTATCCAGGCGCCTTTTCATTGAGATTTACATCGTATGGTCAAAATGCATTGCTGACGAACCGCATCAGTAAGCTTCGATCGAGAATCAACGCTGAGATTCATCCCGCTTTAAACCAAAATCAGAAGGCTTTATGTGTGCTCGATCTGACGGCCAGATTTGTTAATATATGTTGCCCTAGAAGCCAGAAAATGGCTGACACTTGAACACTTCTAGAGGGCAAAATTATAATTTTGACTCTAATTTAATGAAAGGGTTATTTTCTATCACACCTGTCTGGATTGAGTGTGTGCATACATCCTTAGCTATATGTAATGATATTCCCCCATATTTCAAGAGTGAAAAATTTAAGACCATGAATAATATCATTATTAACTCCTAAAATGCTCCCGACATAGGATTCATCAACGAGGATTGATTTATCCGAGTCTGGTGTCCATTATTCTCTTGTAGTAGATGTCTTGAGTTACACGTGTGAGACACTCGAGGAATAAGGTACCTCATTAGAGAAATGAGGGCACTGACGTGACCACCTCGAGGTCATATAGGGAGTCTACCTTCTGTCTATGACGACTCATGCTCAGAGTGTGTCTGGTTCTTTGACCTGAGAGCATCGCTAGTTCACTTGAGGTGTTATGTTTTGACTCCACATATTCGATCTCCTAGCCATTCATAAACTGAGTGTATGTTGGCTTGACATGTTCATTGTAGGACTAGATTGCATACAAGAAGAATCTATCACTCGGTGTAGAGGAGTGAGTCCCTATGATGATCATAGAATCAGTCTTCAAAACATGCCATGGTAGATTGATAATAATAGAAAAGAGTTTGTATTAGGATTTCACATTGAGCTTCGAATCGTATGATTACATCTCATATGACAGGGTGGGTTTGACTGAGTTCACCTATACCTAATCTATCGTAGGGCTCATATAGAAGAACTAATGACAAGTAGCTCACCAAGAGTTCCATTTCGCTTATGGTTGCCACCAATACTCTAGGTATTCACTGGTGATTTTGAGCAATTAGAATGATTTTGATGATCGACGATTTATTGTGATATTGAAGAGTTCTAGTCCATCAAAGAGTATTTCGATGATGTCTGATGATGGAGATCATGAATATCCATTACCATATAGAACTGAACTTAACTGAGGTCAGCAAAACAAAGGGATTTGAATCTAGTGATCAAAATTGAACTATCTTTCAATTATCTGAATTGAATTCAATTAGTTAAGAAAATCTGCTAGCACTCGTTTAACCTAACGTTCTTTTTACTTCACAAAATTAATATCCTTGACGAGCCAAAGAGTTTGGCTCACATCAAGGCCTTCATATGGTCTGACTGGAGGTTTGTCCAGTCAGGACTAGTGTCTTATTTTAAATATACCTGCCATTTTGGTACCTTCCATTTCTTATTCTTGACTTTGGTCAAAAGTTAACCTTTTATCTGCAAATGTTGACCATTGACTTTGACTTTTGACAATTCATATGCACCTATTGGAGAGCTGGTGGGGGCCTGTCCCCCTGCCAGAACCTGGCAAGGAGAAGGGCGCACGCCAAGGGTGGCGTGAGCCCAAGTAGGAGGCGCCTAGGAGTCCTTGTTGGACAAGGACTCCACCTCCCTTTTGGATTCCAATCAGAGTTCTACTAAGAATCCAGTTTGACTGGTCTTAGGCACCCTCTAAGGAGGAATCCAGGGGTCTCTATTCCAACCAATCAGATTTAGATCTGATTTCACAAAGGGTTGTGATTGGTTGAGAGGAAGAGGAGTTGGATCACAAGAGGTCTATAAATAAGACCCTGCGCCCAACCCTAATTCTAAGTGAAATGAATCAATTAGACCCACGCCCCAAGGCTGCCTCTCCCCTCCTTCTCCATGCCATAGTCTCTTCTCCCCTTGCTCTCCACGTCCAAAAGTGTTTTGGACTTAGGTTGGTGCGATTCAGATCAAGGAAAGGCGATCAAAAGCAAGAAGGCTGCGCTGCTGCAAAAGGACGACTGCAGATCTTCAAAAGAGTTTTGAAGATCCTCCAGATCAGATCCAGATCTAATTTTTGGAGGTGTGATAGAGAAGAAGAGGATCTCCAGATCCAACCCGAGTGGATACCGGTAGAGGCCAGGCGCTTGCGTGGCTAGATCCAGAACCTTCCGCTGCAATCAGGATCATCTACAGGGTAATAGGATTACCCAAATCAGGTAAATTAAATTTGATTTAATTTATCTTATTTTATTTTATTTATTAAAATAATAAGAATCAGATCTAAAATATATCAAGATCTGATTGAGATCAAGAGAAAAATTTTTGAAATATATCTCTTGATCTAATCAGATCTGGACGAACCTGGACCGGGAAATCAGGATTTCCCTTCAACTGGTATCAGAGCCATGGTTCTAAAATTGTTTAGATCTGATTTTAATTTTATTTTAATTAGAAAATAAAGTGATTTCAGATGTCACATGAGATGTGATCAGATCTGAAATCAGAAAAAATTAAAATTAAATGATTTGGATCTAAGATTATGAAGAATATGCATGACTAGTTCTAGAAATAGAATAGTTCTATAGAATAGTCTTTGCATGTCTTTGAATTTAATCTGATTAAATCATATTTTAGATCTATCTTATTTACTATTTTTTGATATTATAAGTGTTATAATAACATCTGAAAAAATAGCAAATAAAAATTATTTAATTTTAAATATCATATGAGATATGATTGATGCATGTCTAGACTAGTTGTAGAATAGTTCTACATAATTGTCTAGATTAGAATTTATTTTGATTAGATCAATTTAAATCTAATTTTTTAGATTATTATGAGATAATTTAGATCTGAAAAATATGCATGATTCGATACATGAGATGTATGCAAAATATGCCATTGATTAGATCTAAATTTGTATATGAGATATATGATATAGATCTATAAACTATTTTGTAGTATTTACATGTTCCTGATTAAGGCGTTCCTCTTGGCCGTCCGGTCATAAGAACGAAGAAGGGTTTAAAGGCCCTCTCTTCCCATTCGATGGGGTGTTCTTATGACGTGTAGGGGTGCTGCGTGTTCGTCCTTAATCAGAAACCCAAAACTTACTTTCTGCAAAACCCTAGATCCTGAAACCCTAGGATTTATTGTGCATATTTTGTTTATGAACCCTAACTTAATTAAGAATTAAGTTTATGGAATATTAATTAGGTCTAAAATTGAGAATTTCAGATCTAAGACATATTCATAATACTGGGTTCGGGCTTGGGTAGCTCAATTAGGTCTAAGCGG
Organism: Cocos nucifera; assembly: GCA_006176705.1. Taxonomy (NCBI): domain Eukaryota; kingdom Viridiplantae; phylum Streptophyta; class Magnoliopsida; order Arecales; family Arecaceae; genus Cocos; species Cocos nucifera. The sequence continues at coordinate 61,729 of QRFJ01000754.1, forward strand.
TTGATCAAACCGAATCAAGAGTTGGTTAGATGGGATCAACAATGCTTAAATTGACCAGCCTAATAGGATTAAGTCTGGGTCAAGATCGAGTCACGATCAAGCAAGACCTAATTAGGCTCAGAGGTTAGAGTCTGGATTGTAGGCTAACCCAATTGGTTCTGACTCAACAATTTGGTGTCTAAGGTAAGTTTGGCACATACGACCGACTGGTTTTTAATTGGAAGCTACTCGACCTGAATGCGTTCTTGTACGAGTTAATGGCATATTCCTTCCACCGGTCTCACTTACCTGGCCATATCTGTTGACACAGTTCTGATCTGAGGTGGTCAATAATCCGAGCTAACCCATGCCACTAGGTTAGTCATAATTGTTATGACTAAGCCAAGTCTAGTTTAATGAGACCTGAATCAATTCTCCCTAAGAAAAGATTAAGTCTGAGGTCTTCCACCATTGTAGATGTGCGGGCCCTTCCCGGGGTTGATTGTTCTCGGCTGGATACAGTGGCTCAGTTGCACCGGGAAGATGCAACCATGTCTATTAGGCATTGGATGCTATGGGCTGGAGGATGAGTTGGGCTCAATATTTCGGATACGGTGAGAGACTCAATTAGGAACCCAGTCTATGCAAATGGTGGGTCTGACTTAACTAAGGAGTGGATCAATATTCCGGATACGGTGAGATTCATGAATTAGAGACCAAGTTTGGGTGCACCATGATTAGAGAATCATTGAACAAGAGTTGTTCACTCATTGGCTAACCCATCACCAATAACTGTTAGGTGAGGTGATGAGTCAGTTGGTGAGACCGCACCACCCACTAGAAATCATCAATCGCGGAGATTTTCGCATCTCTACAGAGGGAGTGTAGGGATCCGAGAAAATAGTGGGAGCTAATTTGTTTAAAAATAAAATCCCTAAACAAATTGGTCAAGTCAAAATTACAGTATCTAACTAGAATCTTTGACTCTCTACAGGAAAATGTCTGCGTCCAACCCACTTGGCACGTATCCTAGACACACATAGACTGACTGGACCCAATTATAAAGATTGGCTCAGGAACTACAAAATTGTTTTGGGTTCAGAGAAGTTAACACATGTTTTGGACCAGGACCCTCCCACCTTACCAGCTCGTCCATCCACTGAACAGAGAGCGTCTCTGGAAAAATGGATTGACGAAGATAATAAGGCCAGATACTTACATGTTGGGCTCGATGTCTGATGAGCTCCAGCGCCAACATGAAGATATCGGGACTGCTCGCCAAATGTTGGCTCACCTGCAGGAGATGTTTGGTGAACAGAGTCGCGCAGCCAAATATCAAGTCACGAAATGACTTTTTAAGGCTAAGATGCGTGATGGGCAGTCAGTCCAAGATCACTGTCTGACAATGATCAAGGACATGGAAGAGCTTGAGAAGCTCGGTGTGAAGTTGGACTTGGATCTGCAGAACGATATTATTCTGCAATCCTTGACTGATGCATATGGGCAATTCATCATGAATTACCACATGCATAAACTTCAAAATTCCTTGGCCGAGTTGAATGAATATGCTGGTTACCGCTGAGCTTTCTATGAAAGGTTCTAAAGGCTCAGTTCTTGCTATGGAACGGACTTCTTCCAAAAGAAAGTCTTATGGAAAGAAAAAGAAGTCTGTGAAAAAGCAAAAGGTGGAAGGATCAAAGAAGAAGAAGGCAGAACCGAAGAAAAAGGTCGATGGCAAAGGAAAGTGTTTCCATTGCAACAGCGACGGCCATTGGAAGCGGAACTGCCCTACTTACCTGGCCACCCTGAAGAACAAGAAGGAAGGTCCTTCTGGAGGTATGCTCGTTATTGAGTCTAACCTTACGGTTTCTTCTGCATCCAGTTGGGTGCTTGACTCTGGTTCTAGTGCTCATCTGTGCACTTCTATGCAGGGTCTTGAGGATAGCAGGAGGCTGAGGGATGGAGACATGATCCTACGCATCGGTAATGGAGCAAGAGTTGCTGCAGTAGCCGTGGGAACATACCCTCTTCGATTACCATCTGGTTTAGACTTAGTTTTAAAAGACTGTTATTATGTGCCTGCAGCTAGCAGGAATTTGATTTCTGTTTCATGCTTAGCACAAGAAGGTTATGTGATCACCTTCTTTAAGGACCATTGTAACATTCTTTATGAAAGAAATAAAATTGCAAATGGTTTCCTTGTTAATGGTCTTTATCAGTTGCATATTGATGTACCTATTTTAACTATCGAGCAAAACGTGAATGCCAAACGACCTAGGGATAGTCCAAACGACAGATATCTATGGCACCTGAGATTAGGTCATATAGCAGAAGATAGGATTAACAAATTGGAGAAAAATGGGCTATTGAGTCCATTGACTTTTGAGTCATATCCAACTTGTGAATCTTGTCTTCAAGGCAAAATGACTAAACTCCCTTTTGTTGGACATGGGGAGAGGGCCACAGATCTCCTTGCCCTAGTACATACTGATGTGTGCGGCCCATTTGATGTGCCGGCTAGAGGCAATTTTGTCTACTTCATTACCTTTACCGATGATCTGTCTAGGTATGGGTATGTGTATCTTATGAGACACAAGTCTGAAGCTTTTGAAAAGTTCAAAGAATTCAGACATGAAGTAGAAAAACAAACTGGAAAACCCATTAAGGTTCTTCGATCAGATCGAGGAGGTGAATACCTTAGCCGGGAATTCCTAGACTATCTTAAGGAAAATGGCATAGTCTCTCAATGGACTCCACCAGGAACACCTCAACTCAACGGGGTTTCAGAACGGAGAAATCGGACTCTATTGGATATGGTTCGATCCATGATGAGCTTCACAGACCTCCCTGATTTTCTTTGGGGACATTCATTATTAACTTCAATCTATTTACTGAATAGGGTTCCCTCTAAAACCGTTCCTACCACACCGTATGAGATATGGCACGGTAAGAAACCAAGTCTGAGTCATCTCAGAATTTGGGGTTGTCCGGCTCATGTCAAAAGACAACAAGCGGACAAGTTAGAGTTTAGGTCCTTTAGAGCTCGATTCATAGGATATCCTAAAGAGTCATTAGGATACTATTTCTACATTCCAGAAGACCACAATGTGATTGTGAGTCGACATGCCATATTTCTTGAAAAATAGTTTATTCAAGATAGTGGCATTGGAAAGCAGATTAAGCTTGATGAGAAAGTCTCACAAGCAGAACGAGCTAAGGACCAAGTGGAACCAAATCAGGTTGAGCCAATAAGAACACTACCTCCTCCACCTCGTAGATCGGAAAGAGTTTCCCGTCCCCCTGAAAGATACTTAGGTATTATTTCAGAGGACGTAGAGGAAATGTTCCTCATAGGTAATGGTGCTCATGGTGATGATCCCAAAACCTACAACGAGGCGATATCAGATATCGACTCCGAGAAATGGCTTGAGGCAATGAAGTCAGAAATTGACTCGATGCACTCAAACCAAGTCTGGACCTTGGTAGATCCACCAGAAGGTATAGTACCTATTGGGTGTAAATGGATCTTCAAGAGAAAGATTGGTGCAGATGGGAATGTGGAGACATTCAAGGCTAGACTGGTGGCAAAAGGTTATAGTCAACGCGAAGGCATTGACTATCAGGATACCTTTTCCCCGGTAGCTATGCTAAAATCCATCCGCACATTGCTTGCTGTTGCAGCCTATTTCGATTATGAAATATGGCAAATGGACGTGAAAACGGCATTCCTAAATGGATATCTTGAGGAAGATATCTATATGGAACAGCCGCTAGGTTTCACATCCAGTGATACTGATCACAAGGTTTGCAAGCTGCAAAGGTCCATATATGGACTTAAGCAAGCATCTCGGAGCTGGAACACTCGTTTCAATGATGTGATCAAAAAGTTTGGTTTCATCAAAAATGAAGAGGAACCATGTGTTTTCAAAAGGGTCAGTGGGAGCGCTGTTGTCTTCCTCGTATTGTACGTGGATGACATCCTCCTTATTGGGAATGATATTCCCATGTTGACATCAGTCAAGATGTGGTTGTCCAAGGAATTCTCCATGAAAGACCTAGGTGAAGCATCCTTTATTCTAGGAATTAAGGTCTATAGGGATAGACCGAATAGGATGCTAGGACTTTCACAGAAGATGTACATAGAGGAAGTACTAAAGAGGTTTAGTATGGAAAACTCTAAGAGGGGATTAATACCCTTCAGACATGGTATTCATCTTTCCAAGAAGATGTGCCCCAGCACACCTGAGGAAATAGAACGCATGAGCAAGATCCCTTATGCTTCTGCAATAGGGAGCCTCATGTATGCCATGCTATGTACACGACCTGATATAGCCCATGCTGTGAGTGTCACAAGCAGATATCAGTCAAATCCAGGTGAAGAACACTGGACTTCTGTGAAATGTATCCTTAAGTACTTGAGAAGAACTAAGGATATGATGTTGGTCTTTGGTAACGGAGAACTCCAAGTTCCAGGGATACACAGACTCGGACTTCATGTCCGATATAGATGATCGAAAGTCGACATCTGGCAGACTGTTTGTGCTGGAAGAGTTCCTAAGCAAACGGTGATACCATCTCATCCGCGATTACCTTGAGAAAGGTTACGTTGAGGTCAAGAGAGTCAACTCCGCAGATAATGTGGCAGACCCACTTACAAAGCCGTTGGGCCAGCAGAAGATCGAAGCCCACCTTGAGAAGATGGGACTTAGACTTGTAGCCAATTGGCTTTAGGACAAGTGGGAGATTGTTAGATATATGTGCCCTAGAAGCCAGAATTGGCTGACACTTGTAATACACTTCTAGGGGCAAAATTATAATTTTGACTATAATTAATGAAAATGGGTTATTTTCTATCACACATGTGTATTTAGTGTCTGTGATACATCCTTTGAGTTAATGGTAATGATAATTCATATTTTCAAGAGTTGAAAATTTAAGACATGAATAATCATTATTAACTCATAAACAGCTCCCGACCATAGGATCATCACGAGGATGGTGATTGATCCGGAAGGTTGGTGTACGATCGCTTCTCTTTAGTAGATGAGTCTTGAGTCTACGGTGTGGAGACACCGGAGCGAGAGTACAGGTACTCGTTAGAGAACGAGGGCACTGAGCGTGACCACCTCGAGTAGTCATTAGGAAGTCTACCTTCTCGTCAATGACTGACTCGATGCTGCAGTAGTGTGTCTGGTTCTTTGACCTGAGATGCATCGGCAGTTCACCTTGAGGGTGTTATAGTTTGACTACACCATTACTCGGTCTCCTAGCCATATGGAACCCTGAGGTGTATGTTGGCTATAGCATGTTCATTGTAGGAACTGGATTGCATCAAGATGGAATCTATCTACCTCGGTGGTAGAGGAGCAGCCCTATGATGATCATGAGAATCAAGTCCAGAAGCCCATGGCCATGGTAGAGTGAAATAATAGAAAGAGTTTCTATTTAGATTTTCACATTGGACTCGAATCGAATGATTACATCATATGACAGAGACTAGGGTTTGACGAGTTCACCTTAACCCTAATCTGATCGGGGCTCAAGATAGAAGAACTTAATCACACAGGTAGCTGCACCAAGAGGTTCGCATTCAGCTCTGATGGGTTGCCACCATATACTGCTAGGTGTCACTGGTGGATTTTGGGAGCAATTAGAATGATTTAGATGATCGATCATTCTAGCTGTTCGAATCAGAAGAGTTCTGATCCATCGAAAGGAGTTTCGATGATGTCGATGATAGAGATCATGACATATCCCATTACCATACAGAACTGAACCTAACTGGGTCACACAAACAAGGGTTTGAATCTGGTGATCATCAATTGAACTGATCTAGTTCAATTGATCTGAATGAGATTCAATTAGGTTCAAGGAAATCGTGCTAGCACTCGATTGAACCTAACGTTCTTCTTTTACTATCATAAATAAGTTGTCCTGACTGAGCCAAAGGAGTTTGTGCTCAATCAGAGGCCTTCATATGGTCTGACTGGAGGTTGTCCAAGTCAGAATAAGGTTGTCTTATTTGTAAGACATTACCTGCCATTTTTGGTCACCTGCCATTTCTTGTTCTTTGACTTTGGTCAAAAGTCTACCTTTGACTGGTCAAACGTTGACCATTGACCCTTTGACTTTTGACCACATGTCATGCACCTATTGGAGAGCTGGTGGGGGCCTGTCCCCCTGCCAGAACCTGGCAAGGAGAAGGGCGCACGCCAAGGGTGGCGTGAGCCCAAGTAGGAGGCGCCTAGGAGTCCTTGTTGGACAAGGACTCCACCTCCCTTTTGGATTCCAATCAGAGTTCTACTAAGAATCCAGTTTGACTGGTCTTAGGCGCCCTCTAAGGAGGAATCCAGGGGTCTCTATTCCAACCAATCAGATTTAGATCTGATTTCACAAAGGGTTGTGATTGGTTGAGAGGAAGAGGAGTTGGATCACAAGAGGTCTATAAATAAGACCCTGCGCCCAACCCTAATTCTAAGAATGAATGCAATTAGACCCACGCCCCAAGGCTGCCTCTCCCCTCCTTCTCCATGCCATAGTCTCTTCTCCCCTTGCTCTCCACGTCCAAAAGTGTTTTGGATTTAGGTTGGTGCGATTCAGATCAAGGAAAGGCGATCAAAAGCAAGAAGGCTGCGCTGCTGCAAAAGGACGACTGCAGATCTTCAAAAGAGTTTTGAAGATCCTCCAGATCAGATCCAGATCTGATTTTTGGAGGTGTGATAGAGAAGAAGAGGATCTCCAGATCCAACCCGAGTGGATACCGGTAGAGGCCAGGCGCTTGCGTGGCTAAGATCCAGAACCTTCCGCTGCAATCAGGATCATCTACAGGGTAATAGGATTACCCAAATCAGGTAAATTAAATTTGATTTAATTTATCTTATTTTATTTTATTTATTAAAATAATAAGAATCAGATCTGAAACATATCAAGATCTGATTGAGATCAAGAGAAAAATTTTTGAAATATATCTCTTGATCTAATCAGATCTGGACGAACCTGGACCGGGAAATCAGGATTTCCCTTCAACTATATATTGCATTTATTAATGAAGATTTTAGATTTAATCTGTTGAAATAGGCAATAAGATCCAGGCCAAATATTCAGTTAAAAAGATTCTAGAAAAAAAGAGAAGAGACAGTAAAAGAAAGAAAAAGAAAAAGAAGAGAAAGAGAGGAGAGAGGTAGAAAGAGAAGAGAGATTTTTGAGAGAAAATCTTAATGATTTATTTTTAATTTTCTTTTACTAAGGCTAAGGTGTAGCCACACTTTTGATGTAATATTCAGTATGATTTATTTTTAATTTTAAATTTTATTCATGAGGAGTATATAAATCTGATCTTAATGCTTTTAGATTACTGACCATCTTCTAATTGATCTGATGAACATAGATGTTACGGACCAAGTACATCTATGTTATTGCTTCTTTATTATATACCTTGTATTATGAATCAAATTAGAATTCATATGCATGCAAAAATTTTAGTGCACTTTGGACGCAGCATATTTTAATTAGAGGGTTTCATAAAATTTAATGCATTAATATTTATTTAAATTACACTTGGACCAAAGGGTAATTAATAAATATTGATAGTTTTGCTATGCCTAGACCAAAGGGTAGTAAATAAATTAGGAGACTCCACCATCATATGAAATAAAATTAATCTAATAACCTGAATATTGTATTGACTGAGTTGGTGAACCGATTGTCTTAGTAACCCATTACTCTTAAGTTAAAAAATCCTAATAATTACACTCTCTTTATTTCTTTAAAATTTTTAATTATTTTTTTATTTTATTTTTTAATTTCTTATTCTCATAAATTGATCTTCTAAATAAAGCATAGGAAAGAGCTTTTCAGTACTTATTTTCCAATCCTCTAGGGATGATAGTCTACTCATTTACTTTATTACTTGATCAACTGGTGTACTTGCCATAGCTATAGATTAGCATGCATCAGTAGTTTACCTTGAGGATGTTATAGTTTGACTACACCATAACTTGATCTCCTAACCATTTGGAGTCTTGAGGTGTATGTTGGCTATAGCAAGTTCATTATAAGAATTGATCGCACCAATAGAGGATCTATCTAGCTCGGTAGATGAGGAGTAGCTCTATGATGATCATGAAATCAAGTCCATAAGCCCATGGCCATAGCAGAGTGAAATAATAGAAAAGAGTTTTCTATTGGAGTTTCACATCAGACTCGAATCGAATGATTTATTCATATGATAGGGTGTTGGGTTTGACAAGTTCATCTTAACCCTAATCCTATCGGGGCTCAAGATAGAAGAATCCAATCATATAGATAGCTACACTGAGAGGTTCATATTTGGTTCTAATGGATTGCCACCATATACTGCTAGGTGTCACCGATGGATTTTGAAAGCAATTAGAATAGTCTTGATGATCGATCATTCTAATTGTATGAATCAGAAAAATTTTGGTCCATCAAAAGATATTTTGATGATGTCGATGATAGAGATCGTGACATATCTCATTACCATACAGAACTGAATCTAACTAGGTGACACAAACAAGGGTTTGGGTCTAGATGTAATCAATTGAGCTAATCAAGTTTGATTGATTTGGATTTGATCTAATTAGCTTCAAAAAAATTATGCTAGCACATGATTGAGCCTAACATTCGCCTTCTGTAGTCTTTATGGTTCATCTCGACTGAGCTAATTAGTTTAGACTTATCCGAAAACCCTATATGATTTAGTTATGGTCTAACTGGAGCTTGTTCAGGTCAGAAAATGATTGTCTTAATCCATCAAATGAAAATAAGACAACACCTACCAATTTCTATCACCACCTATCATTTTTGATTTCGTCAGGACATTGACCCGGTCTTTGCAAGAAAGAAAAGAGGGGAGAAGATATGCACCCCCTATTTTCATCTGAGGGCACAATCCAAATGAGTATTTGCATGATGGATTAAGGGTGCATGCATGGATTAGGGAGTTGACCAGTCAAATTAAGATTTGACTAGGTCAAAGGTGCTTGATGAGATCAAACACCTTAAAGATAGGTTCCTTGCGCCACTCTGCTTCCTATCCAAATTACCCCATGCCACTTTCTCTGAATTTTGTGCAACAAAATCAGAAAAATAAGAGAGTGGGGTGTAGAGATTAAATATAGAGTCCTTCTGTATGTCACATTTGACCTGATCAAAGTTACATGCGAAGGAACTCTAGGTTTGGTCTATTTAAAGATGTTGTGCCCTATGGTTTGTATCTTTGGACCTCCCACACCCATATGCTACCGCCAAACCCATCTCCATGCCTCCTCTAGTGCTCCTCTCCCTCTTCTCCATGTCCATATTAGGTTGCGCATAGTTTCAGCAATCAAAAGTTGATAGAAGCTAAAGCAAAAATCAAAGATAGGACTTCTACAACAAGAGATAAGGTGCTGCTTTCGAAGTTTCGTTTGAAGGCTTCATAGATCTAGATCTGATCTAATTTTTGGAGATCAAATCCATAAGGAGAGCACATCTAGATGTAGCCTGAGTAGACTCTAGTATTAGCTAGGAACTTGCGTGGCTTGAGCCAGGACCTCAGGAGCATCAAGATCATCTTCGGGGTACTAGTTTACCCCAGATAGGTAACAACTATTGTTACTATTTAAATTTTTATTTTTATTTTTAATATCAAATTATTAACGTAAGATTTGAGAACTCTCTAATTTGATTAGTTTTTATGAAATTTTTTATAAAAAATTATGCTACAAATCTTATCAGATCAGACCGATCTTGTGGTGGAAATCAGATTTTTCTTAAACTGGTATCAGAGCCAGGTTAGCAGTTCTTCAGATCTACTTTAGATCCAATTTTTATTTTATTTTATAATATAATATTAATAATTTTAGATATCACATCAGATATGATCAGAACTAAAATTAAAAATTAAAAATTTTATTTTATATATCAATTATGTATGAGATGCATGACTAGACTAGATTTTAGAATTGTTCTAAGTGTAGTCTAGTATTACTTTTCTTTTGATATGATAAATTAAATTTTTGTTAAATCTTTTTATTTTATTTTCTAATATTATAAGATTTATAATCAAATCTAAAAATAAAAAAAATTAAAAATTTTAATCAATATATAAGATATAATTGATGCATGTCTAGACTAGATTATAGAATTATTCTATGTATTGTCAAGAATAGAATTTTAATGATATGATCCATTAAAATTTTATTTTTTAGATATTATATTAGATATTTCAGATCTAAAAACATGCATATGATTGATTAAATTTGATACATGAGATGTATACAAAGTAGGCATAGTTAGATCTGTAATTGTATATGCGATATATGCTATAGATTTATTAGTTTTGTAGAATACTAATAATTTTTTATTAAGGCATTCTCCTTGGTCATCCGATCATAAGAGTAAGAAGGATTTAAATGCCCTCTCTTTTCATTTGATGGGATGCTCCTATGGTGTGTAGGGGTGCCGTGCGTTTGTCCTTAATCAAAAATCAAAAACTTACTTTTCTACAAAATTCTAGATCCTAAAATTCTAGGATTTTTTGCATGTTTTTATTTATGAACCCAAACTTAATTATGAATTAAGATTATAAAATTAATTAGATCTAAAAATTATTAATTTTTAGATCTAAGATTCCTTCATAAATTTGGGTTCGGGCTTGGGTAGCTTAATTAGGTCAGCGGTTGATCAAAATGAATCAAGAGTTGGTTAGGTGGGATCAAGAGTGCTTAGAATTGATCAGTTCAATAGAATTAAATCTGGATCAAGGTCAACTCACAGTCTCATGTGGTCGACCAAGTCAAGATCTAATTTGGCTCTATGGGTCGAGCCTGGAATGTAGGCTAACCCAATCAGTTCTGGTCAGACAAATTGATGTCTAAGGTAAGTTTGGCAAATATGACTAGTGATCCTTAATTGGAAGCTACTTGACCTGAATGCATTCACGATGAGTTAATAGCATATTCCTCCCACTGATCTCACTTACCTGGCTGATTGGGTTAACCCAGTTCTGATTTGAGGTGGCTAACGATTCGAGCTAACCCATGCCACTAGATTAGTCATAATTATTATGACTAAGTCAAGTCAAGTTAAAGAGATATAAATCAAATCTTTCTAAGAAAATATTAAGTCATCAATCTTCCATCATTGTAGATGTGTAGGCCCTTTCCAGGGTTGATTGTTCTCAATTGGTTACAATGGTTCAGTTGCACTGAAAATACACAACCATGTCTATTAGGCATTGGATGCTATGGGTTGGAGGATGGGTTGGGATCAATATTCCAAATATGGTGAGAGATCCAATCAAGAATTTAATTCATGCAAATGGTGGGTTTGACTTAACTAAGGAATGGAGCAATATTCTAGACATGATGAGCTTCATGAATTAGAGACTATGTTAGGATGCACTATGATTAGAGAATCGTTGGACAAGAGTTGTCCACTTAATGATTGACCCATCACCAATAATTATTAGGTGAGCTAGTGAGCCAGTCGGTGGGACTGCACCACCCACCAAAAATCTATGATCATGAAGATTTTTGCATCTTTACCCAGGGAGTGTAGGGATCCAAGAAAATAATGAAAGCCTAATTTATTTAAAAATAAAATCTCTAAATAAATTAGTCAAGTCTAGTTATAAAATTTAACTAAAAATTTTGATTCTCTGCAGAAAAATGTTTACATCCAAACCCCTAGCTAAAATTCTAGATACCCACAAATTGACTGGACCCAATTTTAAGGACTGGCTTAGGAACTACAAAATTATTTTGGGTTTCGAGAAGCTATCTTATGTGTTGGACCAGAATCCATCCACTTTACCAGCCTGGCCGACCATGGATCAGAGAGTGTCTCTAAAGAAGTGGGTGGATGACGATAATAAGATAAGGTACTACATGCTTGGTGCTATGTCTGATGAGCTACAGTGCCAACATGAGAACATCATGATTATTCAATAGATGTTGGCTTACCTACAATAGTTGTTTGGTGAGCAGAGTCACACAGCTAGGTATCAAGTCTCTCGTAAACTTTTTGAAACTTAGATATGTGATGGATAGTCTATCCAAGATCATTATTTGACAATGATCAAGAATCTTAAGGAGCTTGAGAAGCTCGGTGTCAAGATGGATAGGGACATGCAGATTGATGTGATCTTGCAATCCTTGATCGATGCATATGATCAGTTCATCATGAACTTCCATATGCATAAAATGCAATTTATCTTAGCTAAATTGATAAATATGCTGGTTACTACTGAGCTTTTCATGAAAGGTTCTAAAGGCTCAGTTCTTGCTATAGAGCAGACTTCTTCCAAAAGAAAATCTTTTAAAAAGATTTCCATGAAAGGTTCTAAAGGCTCAGTTCTTGCTATGGAGCGGACTTCTTCCAAAAGAAAATCTTTTGAAAAGAAGAAGAAGTCAGCGAAGAAGCAGAAGGTGGATGGTGGGAAGAAGAAGAAAGAAAAACTAAAGAAGAAGGCTGCAGACAAAGAAAAATATTTTTACTGCAATATCAATGACCATTGAAAATGAAACTGCCCTTTATACCTGGCCAGCTTGAAGAGCAAGAAGGAGGCAGGTCCTTCTGGAGGTATGCTCATAATAGAATCTAATCTTATAATTTCTTCTACATCCAGTTGGGTGCTTGACTTTAGTTTTAGTGCTCACTTATGCTCTTCTATGCGGGATCTTAAGGAGAGCAGCAGGTTGAGGGATGGTGAGATGATCCTATATGTCGAAAATAGAGCAAGAGTTGCTGCTATGGCCGTAGGAACCTACCCTCTTCAACTATCATCAGGATTAAATTTAGTACTTAGCAATAGTTATTTTGTGCCTACAGTAAGCAGAAATTTGATTTTTATTTCTTGTTTAGCACAGGAAGGTTATATAATTAGCTTTCTTAAGGACCACTATACTTGCTTTTTGAAAGAAATAAAATTATTGTAATTTCTTAATTAATGGTCTCTATCAGTTGCATATTGATATATCTGTATTAAATATCGAGAAAAACATGAATGCCATAGGATTAAAATGACCTAGGGATAGTCTTAATGATAGATATCTATGGCACCTTAAGCTAGGTCATATAGCAGAAGATAGGATTAACAAATTGAAAAAATCCAGACCTATGAGTCCATTGACTTTCGAGTTATATCCGATTTGTGAATCATGCCTTTAAGAAAAAATAACCAAGCTCCTTTTTGTAGGACATGGGGAAAGGGCCACAGACCTACTTGCCCTAGTACATACAGATGTATGTGGCCCATTTGATGTACCGACTAGAGGCAATTATGTCCACTTCATTACCGTTATCGATGATGTGTCATGGATGGATATGTGTACTTAATGAGACAAATTTGAAGCTTTTAAAAAGTTTAAGAAATTCAGACTTGAAGTAGAAAAATAAATAGGAAAATTGATTAGGGTTCTTCAACCAGATCAAGGAGGTAAATACCTTAGTCAGGAATTCCTAGACTATCTCAAAGATAATGGTATAGTCTCATAATGGACTCCATCTGGAATACCTCAACTCAATGAAATTTTAGAACGAAAAAATTGGACCCTATTAGATATGGTCTGATCCATGATAAGCTTCACGGACCTTCTTGAATTTGTTTGGGGACATAGTCTAATGACAACAATTTACTTACTGAATAGGATTTTCACTAAAACCATTTCTACCATACCATATGAGATATTACATGGTAAGATTTCCGATCTAAGTCATCTCAAAATTTGAGGTTGTCCGGCTCATGTTAAGAGACAATAAGCGAACAAATTAGAGTCCAGATCCTTTATAGCTCGATTCATAGGATATCCTATAGAGTCATTAGGATATTATCTCTACCTTCTGGAAGACCATAATATCATTGTAAGCCAACATGCCATTTTTCTTGAAAAATAATTTATTCAAGATGGTGGCATCGGAAGGCAAATTAGGCTCGAGGAGAAGGTCTCTGAAGAGCAATGAGCTAAGAAACCTATGGAACCCAATCAAATAGAGTCAGTCCATACACTACCTCCACCTCAAAAATCAACTAGGATTTATCATCCTCCTGAAAGGTACTTAGGTACTATTTTAAAGGATGTTGAGAAAATGTTCTTCATGAAAAATGGGATTTATGATTGTTGGGGATAAACCCCGCTCCCGCCGAAGTTCAGTCTGATGCTTAGCCTAATGTAACTGATAATCACGGAAGAGCTTCGATCGAAAGCTCTTCCTCCAGCGATCGAACCTCTTCCAGACTCCTTCAGTAGCTAAACTCCTTCCAGACTCTAGCAGCCGAACTCCTCCAGTGACCGAACCCCTTATGGACTCCTCTAGTGGCCGAACCCCTCCAACAGTCGAACCTCTTTCGAACTCCTCCAGCAGTCGAACTCCTTCCAAACTTTTCCATCAACTGAACTTCTCGCAGACTTCTCCTTCAGCCAAACTTCTCCATCAGTCAGACTCTTTTCAGACTTCTTCATCAGTCGAACACCTTCTAGACTTCTCCATCAGTCAAATTTCATCCAAATACCTCTAACGGATTACTTACAGATTTCAACTAGTATTTCTCCCAAATGATCCTCTCTACCCGTATTCCCTTTAGGAGTCCGAACTCCTCTAAAATTGATGTATGTCAAAGCTCTTCACCAACCAATGCCTGCTTCCTTCGAACTTCGACTATTAAATCTCGATGAATGGGCATATCATGATAATGGATACCTCTCTCCGTAACAAACTCCACATAGTCTCGAGCGATCCATTATCGGATGGTTATGATTATCACTATCAGTCTGCTATAGATGGCACCTCTCTCCGTAACAAACTCTGCGTGGCCTCGAGTGGCCCACTATCGGACGATTACGGCTATCACTATCAGTCTGCTACAGGTAGTGCCTCTCTCCGTAACAAACCCCATGTGGCTCTGAGCGGCCCACTATCGGATGGTTATGGATGTCACTATCAATATGTTGTAGGCTCCATTTATAAAAAGAAACCCTCTAGATATGTTTTCTCTAAGCTCTCTTCTCCTTTCCAAAATTCTGCTGAATTCTTTTCTAAGTACTCCATTTTTATTAGCCAGAAGAGCTGACTTGATCATCAGAGGATCCTACCGAGCCACTACCACAGACTCTGGATGGAACATTATTTTGTAGGTCACCGACGGCGACCTCTTCTTCCTCAACTCCAGCTTGATCTGGCATTAATTAAATTTTGCACCAACAGGATTGGCACTAGAGGAAGGGCTCCTCTTTTCTTGAGATACCCTTATTCTTAAAGAAGTGTTCGGTCGATCCCGTGGATCTTCTTCTTCAAGGTTTATTTTCATCTTCTCCCTCAATTCCAAGAAATTCCTCTAAAAAAGGTGACTATCAGGAGATCTACTGCTTCTACCGTCAGATTTAAGCCAGATCCATCCATTCCTGCTCCATCATCAGTGCTTCAACCTCCTCCTCCACCGACGGCCATGGTAGATCTGGAGCAGTTTAACCTACTGATGCAACAAGTTCAGGGCCTCACCGAAATGGTGCAAGCCATGCGGCAGCCTTCGGTGGCGGTTTTGTCAGGAAATCCACCATCGGGATGTCAGAAATCGATCCCAAGGAGAAGCACTTGGGCTAGCATATCCATCGCCCCTAGGAAGGGAAAATAGTGAGTAGAGGATCCTTGTTCGGATCATGATTCTTCTCTAGAAGAGACCTTCTCCATCTATAGTTGGAAGCCTTCTAAGATCTGCGATCGAGATGATGTCCTCGATCAAAAAGTATGGGAGATGGACCGATGCATTGAGAAACTCCGTCATCCCGACTCACCATGATGATGTCTGCACTGATCCCCCTTTCCCTCCTTAAATTATGCAAGAGCCCATTTTGCCATACTTCAAGCTCCTCCAATTTGAAAGCTATGATAGAATCTCTGATCTGATCGATCAATTGGAGGTCTTCCGAATCATGATGCTGCTCCATAGCGCACCAGATGCCATCTTATGTCGAGCTTTTTCATCTACCTTAAAAGGAGCAACAAGAAATTGATACTTAGCACTTAAGTCAAGTATCATCTTTTTCTTCGATCAAATGAGCCATCAGTTTGTGGCTCACTTCATCAACAGCCGATGTCCACACCAAGGTTCAGATTCCCTAATGAATATCAAGCAGAAGGAGGGAAAATCTATCCGGACTTATGTCATCCAATTTAATGCTGCTGCATTGGAGGTCTGGAACCTAGATCAATCTGTTGCAATGGCGCACTCAAGGGCAGCCTTCAAAGGAATGATTTGCTATTCTCCTTGAAGAAGTATCCTAGGAACTTCACCGATCTGCTAGCTTGGGCTGAAGGATATGCCCGAGCAGAAAAAGCCTTCAAATTAAAAGATGAGGAAGCTGCAGGAGATTAGCAGGCGAGCGAGTCTAATAAACCCATAACTGATGGAGGGTCGAATGAAGTTCGACTATGCTCACGGACTCCCCCTGAGAGCAAGCGAGTTTGAACTCCTCATCGAGCTCGTCATCAAAGAAGCCCCAATAGAAGGGCACAAAGAAGTTCTCCCTCTAGAAGGTTTCACAACCACGTCTCCCTCAATGCTCTAAAAATGCAAGTATTGATGGAGATCAAGGAGCAACTATCGAGGCCTGAAAGGATGCGCACTCATCCTGGCAAGCACAATCCTAGCAAATACTGCCTCTACCATCATGATCATGGCCACGATACTGAAGATGCATTCAGCTCTAAGACGAGATCGAGTAGCTTATCAGGAGAGGCCAGTTGGGTAAATTTTATAGATGTCGGTCTGAAGTAAGAGAAGATCGATCAAGGACACTGTCGCAGCCAGAACCACCAAGAAGGGAGGAATAATAAGGAGATCGACTGCCTCTCGGCATCATCAAGACTATCTCTAGGGGACTTCGATGAGAAGAGGCCAGCAGATCTGAGGGATCAGTGAAGGGATGGAGGACTGAAGAATCCATAACTTTCACTGAGGTAGATGCACGGAGAGTACCATTCTTGCATAATGATGTAGTTATAATTTCTTTAAATATAGCAGACTATGATGTACGTCGCATCCTAGTTGATAATGAAAGTTTGGTTGACATCTTGTCTTATGATGCTTTCTCCAAAATATCAATATCTAATAATCAGCTTGGACCAATAAACTCTCCCCTAGTAGGCTTCGCTGGTGCTGCAGTACTAGTTGAAGGTATAATAACTCTAGCCGTGGCTGCAGGGCAATATTCAAGATAATCCAGAGCGTAGGTAGATTTTCTGGTAGTAAAGGCTCCCTCTGCTTATAATGCAATTCTCGATCGATCTGATCTAAATGCACTTTAGGCGGTGGTGTCAACTTATTATTTAAAGATGAAATTTCTGACAAGTTATGCGATCGGAAAGGTCAGGAGAGATCAAGCTCTGGCAAGGCACTGCTACTCAATTGCCCTGCAAAAAAAGAACAGTCTGATCCTTGTCCTGTTGATGGGCTAGATGTCCGCGATGATCTTGTTGAAGAATGGGGTGAGCCCATAGAAGATCTTGTGACTATTCCCCTAAATGACGAAAATGCAGAGCATACGGTGCAAATTAGCTCCAATCTGGAAGATGAAGTTTGGGAGCAGTTCATCACCTTTTTATGGAGGAATGCCGACGTCTTCACTTGCGTTCTGATGGATATGCCTGAGATTGATGCTGAGGTTATGGAACATCGACTGGCTGTTGACCCAAAGCATCATCCCATGAAAGAAAGAGTTTGAGGCCATGCACCAGAAAGGCAGAAGGTAATAGCAGAAGAAGTCAACAAGCTTCTCAATGCTAGATTTATCTGAGAAGTCAGCTATCTGACTTGGGTTTCTAGCATGGTCCTAGTCAAGAAAGCCAATGGCAAGTGGAGGATGTGCATCAACTTTAAGAAGCTTAACAAGGCCTGCCCAAAAAATAGCTAGCCTTTGCCCAGAATCGACCAACTAGTGGATGCGACTTCAGGCTATGAGCTCCTCACCTTCATGGACACCTTCTCTGGCTGCAACCAAATTTGGATGGCACCGAAGGACGAAGAGAAGACTGCTTTTATTACTAACCATGGTCTTTACTATTATAGGGTCATGCCTTTTGGGCTTAAAAATACAGGCACAACTTATCAGCGCTTGATCAATAAAATATTCAAGGAGTAGATCGACTGCAATATGGAGGTTTACATCGACGACATGCTAATCAAAAGTTGAAAGATTGTTAATCATGTCACCGACCTTGAAGAGGCTTTCGATGCACTCAGGAAATACAAGATGAAGCTGAACCTAACCAAGTGCGCCTTTAGGATAGCCTCAGAAAAATTTTTGGGATTCATGGTCTTGAGATAAGAGATCGAGGCCAATCCAGAGAAAATTCGAGCTATTCAGGAGATGACCGCTCTGAAGTCCATCAAGAAAGTTCAGCGCCTGACCAAAAAGATAGCTTCTTTGAATCATTTTATCTCAAGGTCGGTCGAATGCTGCATGCCCTTCTTCCAAATTCTCAAAAAACTAAAAGATTTTCACTAGACTCAGGAATGCCAAAAGGCATTCGACAAGCTTAAGAACTACCTATGACAAGCTTAAGAACTAGCCAAACCCAAATTCGGAGAGCTGCTATTTATCTACCTCATGGTCTCTCCTGCGGTGCTAGCGATAGTCCTGGTCAAAGAAGAGGCAAAAGTATAGTGACCGATCTACTACATAAGCTGGATCCTAAGGGATGCCGAGACTAGGTATACAAAGTTGGAAAAATTGACTTATGCTCTTTTGATTGTAGTAAGAAGACTTCGACCTTACTTCCAGGGATATGCCATAATGCTCCTCACTAACCAACCAATCAGAGAAATCCTTCATCAAATGGATGCTTTCGGAAGAATTACAAAATGGATCATTGAATTAACAGAGTTTGACATCAACTACCGACCTCGACCAGCAATCAAGGCTTAGGCATTGGCCGACTTCATAGTTGAATGCACCATTCTAGAAAAGTCGAGCTTGAACAGAATGAGACCAACATCCCGTAGTTGCAACCGAGCCTCTCCGAAGAAAGTGCCGACCTTCTCGAAGGTTTTTAGGCTCTGTACGTGGATGGTTCATCCAACTTCACTGAAGCAGGAGCAGGGTTAGTCTTAGTCAACCCCGAGGGAGTCATCATCGAGTACGCACTACTCTTCAAATTTTTTATAACTAATAATGGGGCCGAATATGAAGCGCTGATCACTGGGTTAAAAATAGCAAGAGAGTTAAAAGTAGATCAGTTTCAAGTCTACAGTGATTTCCAATTAGTAGTCGGCCAAGTTAGTGACAACTATGAAGCATAGAAGGAAAGTACGATGAAATATCTTTAAAAAGTAAAGGATTTGACTCTGACCTTCGACAATTTTGGCATTCGATAGATTTTAAGGGCAGAAAATATAAGAGCTGACCTCCTCTCTAAATTGGCCACTTTAGCTCTAGTTGAACTTTCCAAAAAAGTATTTTTTGAAACTCTAAAATGCCTAAGCTCAAAGAAATTATAGCTCGTTATGCAGACGGAGCTTGAGCCGAGCTGGATTGACCCATTAGTTACCTATCTCAAAGAGGGAGTTCTTCCTCATGATCCGAAAAAAGCTTCAAAACTCAGGAATCAAGCCTACCGGTATATTTTGTATGAGGGCAAGTTGTATAAAAGGTCGTATTCACTACCACTGCTGAGATATCTCCAACCTTCAGAGGCCGACTTCACATTATGAAAAGTGCATGAGAAAATTTGTGAAAGTCATGTAGGAGCCAGATCCCTATCACAAAAACTACTTCGGCAAGGATACTATTGGCCGACCTTGTACCATAATTTTATGGAGTATGTCAAAAAATATGACTGTTGTCAGAGAAATGCAAACATACAAAGACAGCCGACCTCCGAGCTTACTCCACTAAGTGCACCTGGGTCATTTGCGTAGTGGGGAATGGATATACTTGGCCCTTTTTCAACGACATTCGGACAATAAAAGTTCCTCCTGATTGCGATCGACTACTTCACCAAATAGGTCGAAGCTGAACCACTAGCAAAAATTACTGAGGTCAAGGTATAAAACTTCATTTGGAAGTCAATCATCTATCGGTTTGGTCTACCCTAAACTTTAATAATAGATAATGGGCGACAGTTCGCTGGAAAGAGGTTCACTGAGTTCTGCGAAGATCTAAACATCTTCCATCACTTCACGTCGGTAGCTCACCCACAGGCAAATGGGAAAGCTGAAGTGACCAACTGGATCCTATTGTAAGACATCAAGACAAGACTCGATCGAGCAAGTGGGGCCTGGGCAGATGAACTCTACCACATCCTCTAGGCGTACCAAACTACTCAAAGGCTGCTGACTGGGAAAACACCATTCGCGTTGGCTTTTGGAAGGGAGGCAGTCATCCCAATCAAGCTTAAGCTCCCATCAACATGGGTCATGGCCTTCAATGAGCAGCATAACTCATAAGACCTCAGAGCCAACCTCGATCTGCTGGAAGAAAAAAGAGAGGAAGCCCAAGTTCGGATGGCGGCCTACAGGCGAAGGGTGGCCCGATACTATAACTCCAGAGTCAGAGGTAAAATGTTCAAAGTGGAAAACTTAGTGCTTCAGTGAGCCGCCATCTCTTAGCCCCAGAGCCAAGAGAAGCTTGCCCCAAATTGGGAAGGCCCGTATGAAATAGAGGAGGTCATTCGGCCCAGAGCTTATCACTTGAAGGAGCTCGGAGGAACAACGCTTCCACGACCTTAAAATTCAGAAAATCTGAGAATGTACTATCAGTAATTTTTCTTCAATAAAACTCCTCTATCTCAACATTATTATTTTTTGGTGTAAAAACTATATGGCGATGGAAAAGAAGCAATCAAAAATGGCCATATTAGGAACAGGAGGAGAACCTCGTCCTAACATGAGCAAGTTGAAGACCTTCGATTATTTAAGACAAGATAAGGGGAGAGACCCATTCAACGACCCATCTATGTCCTAGTGTCAAGTTAGAAATGGGAGGAGAACCTCATCCTAACATGAGCAAGTCAAAGATCTTCGATTATTTAAGATGAAGGAGGGGAGAGGCCCATTCAATGGCCCATTTGTGCCCCTAGTGCCATTTTAGGAACAGAAGGAGAACCTCATCCTAACATGAGCAAGTCGAAGACCTTCAGTTATTTAAGGCAGGAGGAGGGGAGAGGCCCATTCAATGGCCCATTTGTGCTCCTATTGTCATGATAGGGATAGGAGGAGAACCTCATCCTAACATGAGCAAGTCAAAGACCTCCAGTTATTTAAGATAGAAGGAGGGGAGAGGCCCATTCAACGACCCATTTGTGCCCCTATTGCCATGATAGAGATAGGAGAAGAACCTCGCCCTAATATGAGCAAGTCGAAGACCTTCGATTATTTAAGATAGGAGGAGGAGAGAGGACCATTCAACGGCCCATTTGCACTCCTATTGCCATGATAGGGATAGGAGGAGAACCTCATCCTAACATGAGCAAAGTCAAAGACCTCGTTCATTTTAGATAAGATGAGGGGAGAGACCCTGACAACGGCCTTTATGTGCTCCTACAGTCAGTTAGGAATAGAAGGAGAACCTCATCCTAACGTAAGCAAAGTCGAAGATCTCGTTCATTTTAGACGAAATGAGGAGAGAGCCCTGACAATGGCCCTAATGTACCCCTAGAGCCTGTTAGGAATAGAAAATGAACCTTATCCTAACATGAGCAAAGTCGAAGGCCTCATTCATTTTAGATGAGATGAGGGAGAGGTCCTGACAACGGCCCTAATGTGCCCCTATAGTGCATTAGGAATAGGAGGAGAACCTCATCTTAACATGAGCAAAGTCAAAGGCCTCATTCATTTTAGATGAGATGAGGGGAGAGGCCCTGACAATGGCCCTTATGTATTTCTACGGTCCATTAGAAATAGAAGGAGAATCTCATCCTAACGTGACCAAAGTCGAAGGCCTCATTCATTTTAGATGAGATGAGGGAAGAGGCCCTGACAATAGTTCTAATGTGTCCCTATAGTCTGTTAGAAACAGGAGGAGAACCTCATCCTAACGTGAGCAAAGTTGAAGGCCTCGTTCATTTTAGACGAGATGAGTTGAGAGGCCCTAATAACGGTCCTTATATGCCCCTATAGCCTATTAGGAATAGGAGGAGAACCTCATCCTAATGTGAGCAAAGTCGAAGGCCTCGTTCATTTAGACAAGATGAGGGGAGAGACCCTAACAATGGCCCTAATGTGCCCCTACAGTCCATTAGGAATAGGAGGAGAACCTCGTCCTAACATGAGCAAAGTCAAAGGCCTCTTTCATTTTAGGCGAGATGAGGGAAGAGGCCCTGAAAATGGCTCTAATGTGCCCCTACAGCCCATTAAGAGCAGGAGGAGATCCTTATCCTAAGTGAGCAAAGTCAAAGGCCTCATTCATTTTAGACGAGGTGAGAGGAGAGGCTCCGATAATGGTCCTAATGTGCCCCTACAGTCTATTAGGAATGGAAGGAGAACCTCATTCTAACAGGAGCAAAAGTCGGAACCTCGTAGATCAAAGACATGGAGAAGAAAGAAGCTCGGTGGAGAATTCCTGCACATATTTTTCCATGATAATCTGACTACGTCAAATACGAAAAGAAAAGGTCGACTACCATATTAGACGATCCCACCTCCATGTCATCTTCCTCCTCCTCCCAAAAGCTGAGGTCGACCTTGGGGAACCTTCGGGCTACCCTGCATTCGCATGCTTCCTATTCGAACTTGACGTTCAGGTTTTGCATCTCGGGAGAGGTCTCAAACTCTTCCACGGCCTGGGTCATTACCTCCGAGATCGACTTCACCATTTGGGTCTCCAATTCGGCAATCCTATTTTTGGCTTCCTTCCTCCTCTCCTCTTCCAGGGCTAGTGCGATCTTTAGCCCGGCCGAGGTGAACTCCTCTTTACAGAGTGCATCCTGAAGACTTTCGATGTCCGCCGCCTTCTTCTTGGCAAGATGCTCGACCCCGTCGACCCTCTCTTCAAAATGGTGGACCTCAGCCCGAAGGTCCTCCTGAGCCTTCTATGCCTCCACCTCCTGACAACGTGCCCTCTTGATGTGAGCGAGCATCTGATGACTCGACTGCAACAAATGATTGGTGTAACACCAAAATGTCTCATTCTGACAAGTGTGGGAATCCAAGATCAGACTTTGGTCATCTCCTTTTTTTCTCCCTTCCTTCAAATTTTGAATAATAAAATCAAAATTCTCCTTCGAGCTTCAACTTCAACAGGAGATAAGATCTCCTTCAACCTCAATGAGAGATAAGATCTCTTTCGAGCTTTAACTTTAACAGGAGATAAGATCTCCTTCAACCTCAATGAAAGATAAGATCTCTTCTGAGCTTCAACTTCAATAGAAGATAAGATCTCCTTCAATCCCGGCTGGAGATAAGATGTCCTCCGAGCTTCAACTTTAAAAGAAGATAAGATCTCTTTCAACCTCAACGGAAGATAAGATCTCTTCCGAGCTTCAACTTCAACAGTAGATAAGATCTCCTTCAATCTCAATAGAAGATAAGATTTTTTCCAAGCTTCAACTTCAACAGGAGATAAGATCTCCTTCAACCTCGATTGGAGATAAGATCTCCCCCAAGCTTCAACTTCAAAAGAAGATAAGATCTCTCTCAACCTCAATGGGAGATAAGATCTCTTCTGAGCTTCAACTTCAATAGGAGATAAGATCTCCTTCAACCTTGGCTGAAGATAAAATTTCCTCCGAGCTTCAACTTCAATAGAAGATAGGATCTCCTTCAACCTCGGTTGGAGATAAGATCTCTCTTGGACTTCAACCTCGACTGGAGATAAGATCTCCCTCGAGCTTCAACATCAAAAGAAGCTTCAACTTCAACCGAAGATAAGATCTCCCCCGAGCTTCAACTTCAATAGAAGATAAGATCTCTCCCGAGTTTCAACCTCAATGGATGTAGAGCTCGAAAAAAAACTTTGGCAGTCATCTTTTTTGCACTTCCTTTCTTCAAATTTCAAACTCAAGAGTAGGGGAACTAGTGTTGGGGATAAACCCTGCTTCCACCAAAGTTCAGTCTAATGCTTAGCCTAATATAACTGATAATCATGTAAGAGCTTCGATCAAAAATTCCTCCTCCAACGATCGAACCCCTCCCAAACTTCTTAAGCAGTCGAACTCCTTTAATAGCTGAACTCCTTCAATGGTTGAACTCCTCCCGAACTTCTCCAGAGGCTAAACTCCTTTTGGACTTCTCCTTCAACTAAACTTCTCCCAGACTTCTCTTTCAGCCAAACTTCTCCATCCGTCGGACTCCTTTCGGACTTCTCCATCAGTTGAACTTCATCCAAATTTCTTCAGTGAATTACTTCTAGATTTCAACTAGCATTCTTTTCGGATGATCCCCTCTAGCTGTATTCCTTTTAGGAGTCTGAACTCCTCTAGAATTGATATATGTCAAAGCTCTTCATCAACCAACGCTTACTTCCTCCGAACTTCGACTATTAAATCTCGACCAACGGGCACATCACGATAATGGACATCTCTCTCCGTAACAAACTCCACATGGCCCCGAGCGACCCATTATTGGATGGTTACGGCTGTCACTATCAGTTTGCTATAGGCAGCACCTCTCTCCGTAACAAACTCCACATGGCTCCAAGCAGTCCACTATCGAACGGTTACGGCTGTCATTATCAGTCTACTACAGGGGTCGCCTCTCTACATAACAAAATCCACATGGCTTCGAGTGGCCCACTATCGAACGGTTATGGCTGTCACTATTAGTCTGCTATAGGCTCCATCTATAAAAAGAGACCCTCCAGATACATTTTCTCTAAGTTTTCTTCTTCTTTTCAAAATTCTACTGAATTCTTTTCTGAGCACTCCATTTCTATTGGCTAGAAGAGCTGACTTAATCATTAAAGGATCCTGCCGGAGCCACCACCACCGACTCCAGATGGAACTTTATTTTATAGGTCACCGACGGTGATCTCTTCTTTCTCAACTCTAGCTCGATCCGACATCAACCAAATTCTACACTAACAATGGTGATGATCCCAAGATTTATGATGGGATGATATTAGATATTGACTCCAAGAAGTGGTTAGAGATAATGAGTTAGAAATTGACTCGATGCGCTCAAACCAAGTCTGGACCTTAGTAGATCCACCTGAAGGTATAGTATCTATTGCGTGTAAATAGATCTATAAGAAAAAGATAGGTGTAGATGAAAATATGAAGACATTCAAGGCTAGGCTAGTAGCAAAAGGGTATAGTCAGTGTGAAGGCACTGACTATCAAGATATCATTTCACCAATAGCCATGCTAAAATTCATCCACACATTGCTTGCTATTGCAGTCTATTTTGATTATGAAATATGGTAGATGGACATGAAGACGGCATTCCTAAATGAATATCTTGAGAAGATATCTACATGGAACGGCCTCTTAGTTTCGCATCTAGTAATGGAGATCACAGGATCTGCAAGCTGCCATATATGGACTAAAGCAAATATCTCGAAGCTGGAATACTCATTTTAACGATGTGATCAAGTCATTTGATTTCATCAAAAAATGAGGAGATGTGTGTATTCAAAAAGGTTAGTGGGAGCGCTGTTATCTTTCTCGTACTGTATGCGGATAACATCCTCCTAATTGAAAATCATATTTCTATATTGACCACGATCAAAATATGTTTATCAAAGGAGTTCTTTATGAAAGATCTAAGAGAAGCATCTATTATATTAGAAATTAAGATTTATAGAAATAGACCAAATAGGATGCTAGGTCTTTCACAAAAGATGTACATAGAGGAGGTGCTAAAGAGGTTTAGCATGAAAAACTCCAAGAGAGGTCTAGTAACCTTTAGACATGGCATTCATCTCTCCAAGAAGATGTGCCCTAGCCCACCTGAGGAGATTGAATGCATGAGCAAGATTCTTTATACTTCGGTAATAGGGAGTTTCATATATGCCATGCTATGTACACGTTTTGATATTGCCCATGATGTGAGTGTCAGAGCAGGTATCAATCGAATCTAGGTGAAGAGCACTGAACTTCTATGAAATGTATTCTTAAGTACTTGAGAAGGACTAAGGATATATTTTTGGTTCTTGATAATGGAGAACTCCAAGTTCAGGGGTATATAGACTCGAATTTTATGTCTGACATAGATAATCAAAAGTCAACATTTGGAAGTCTATTTGTATGCAATGGTGGTGCTGTTAGTTGAAAGAGTTTCAAGCAAACCATGATCACAAACTCCATCATGAAAGCTGAGTACATCACTAGATCAGAAGCTATGAAGGAGGCATTCTAGTATAAGAAGTTCACCACAGAGCTTGGAGTGATGTCATCGAATGCCATCCTTCTGTACTGCGACAATAATAGCACCATAGCCTTAGCTATGGAGCCGAGGTCTCATCAGAAGTCGAAGCATATCGAGCGGTGATATCACCTCATCCACGATTATCTTTAGAAGGGATACATCAAGATCAAGAGAGTCGACTCTACAGATAATGCGGCTGACCCACTAACGAAGCCTTTCGGATAGCAGAAGATCCAAGCCCACCTTAAGAAGATGGGACTTAGATTTGTAGCAAATTGACTTTAGGTGAAGTGGGAGTTTGTTAGATATAAGCCCTAGAAGCTAGATTGGCTGACACTTTGATGTGGATACCAGAGCCACTAGAAGTCAGCATCATAATTTAGATACAATTTGGATTGAAGAAGCCATATCAGAATAACTCTACTTCAATTATTTTGTTCTAGTCCTTTTGATTTAATCAATTAGTTCTTTTGATGCATTTAGTTTTGGGTCCATAGGACAATACTTGGGTTTATTTTGGATTGAGCCTTATTTGGAAAAAGACCATCATAAAGAAGCAAGCTTGGTCCACATCATCTTTGGAACCACCACCCTCCACACGCACAGGGAGGAGTACACACACCAGCATGTGTCATGCCTAAGGATCCTCATGCCAAGTTGTGCCAAACATCAAGCGCCCACATGGAGTTTTTTTTCTTTCCTAGGATTTCTTAAGAGTTCTTGATTTCTTACTTATTTTGTTAAAATGCTGATTTCTTTCCTATGGTTCTCTAAAAGATAGATATGATATATTATTGTGTTTGGAAACCATACATGATGTTTTACTTTTTTGTTGGGAGAGTTGATTTTTTTCTTGTAAAGGGAATAGGATTCCTAAAGAAATAGGACCCCTAGGGTCCTATATAAACTCATGTATCTTTCATGAATGAGACAATGAATGAATGAATCACTTTACAATTCCCACAAATACTTGTGCTGGTCGCTCTGAGAGGGAGAGGGTGTGAGACCCAAAATCACCCCACGAGAAAAGGATGTGAGGCCCACCTTTTTCTATCTCTTTAACCTTTATTTTCTTGAGATTCAGTGTTCCTACGACCTCGATTCATCTTCATCATCTACCTACATAAGCCTATTCCACCAAAAGAAAATCTGTCTCCTCCAAGATTTTCATCTATCATGCAGAGAGAGAAAGAGTGATCTATTATTCTACATATCAAAGGTTGATAAGGACCTTCGTTCCTTCTCAATTGATCTTTGATTTTTACTTATTTTTTTTTGATCTGATGTTGGTAAAAACTCAGTTCTTTATCGATAGATCTACTTGGTTAAAAGATTAAGAGCCCTAATCAGGATAGTTTCTTAACTACCATGATCCAAATTCTTTTTATTTTTTTTTTGGATTTCTTATGAGCTTAATTTCTTGCTATCCTTCATTCCATTTATTTTTTTTTTATAATTATTTATGAGCATGTTTAATTTTTGCTATCTATCTATTTACTTTATTATTGCTAGTTATTTACTGATCTCTAAAATGACATTCATCAGCATCATTTAGATTGATCGTGCTTTGGTTCTGTGTCAATCAGTCATGCCTCCTAAGTAGAGTATAGGCAACTATACTATCTATCCTAGGAATAATGTGCCACGACTGGACGTGATTTGTTATTGATGAATGGAAGGAAGCTTAGTCTTTTGTCTTTTTTTTTAGGCTATCCCACATCAATTTGGTATCAGAGCTGGATTGATTAGGACTTTAGTTTAAATTCTGCAATTTAAAATTTCTACAAGTTAAATTTTCATAATTTAAATTTTGTAATTTACTTTCCAGCATTTTTTTCTTTCTTGTTTCATCTTATTCCTGCATCCTAAACTTGCATGACCACTAGATCAGGTACCCAGTACCAACGTCCTACTTTCCCATCCAATACTAACATGGATCCCAATACAGCAGCCATCATTAATGCCCTGACTGAGAAGTTTGATGACGTGAAAGATTTTATGAAAACCATGAGTGAAAGAATAACAGTACTAAAAAAAGCTAGGCAAAGATAATCCGAACCTAAGTCTCTCCAACTACCTATAGGATAGAGAAGAAGGAACATCGACCTAGATCAACCTATAGCAGCACACCCCCATCATAACCAGTTCGATCAGGATGAGCATGTCCTTAGGAATGTGAAGATCGAATCCCCAAGTTTTGATGGTTGTCTAGATCTGAGAGAGTACCTAGATTGAGAATTGGGCATGGACCACTATTTTGGATGGTATGGAATGTCTGAAGCAAGAAGCGTTAGGTTTGCTAGGAAGAAGTTGGTTTGGCAAGCCCGACTTTATTGGAAAAGTGTTGAACATCTTCTCAACCAGAGAAGACAAGATCCGATAGAAACCTAGGATGAAATGAAGGAGAAATTCAGAAAAAAATACCTTCCCACCTCCTACTAACAAAGACTTTTAGATCAGTGGCAAAGACTTACTCAAAAAAATAGATCAGTCACAGAGTACATCATGAGATTTGATGAGTACCTCATGAGATGTGGAGTAACTGAAGATAGGGTTGTTATCTTATCTAGATTTAGAGCTGAATTATGAGAAGATATCCAGCATGAGCTTTTTTTACAAGAGATAACCACATTAGAACAAGCTTATCAACTTATCCTAGATAACCATCCATCATCTTGAACCTAGCCGAGTAACCCCTTCTGGATCGAGACCCAATACTATCCAGACTCCTGGTAAGGGACCTCTACCTACAAATCCTATTATGAGAGAAGAAGATAATGAAAAAAAGTTGTAGGAGAGTTAACTAAGAAAAGTAGTTCTCGATCCCACTGCTTCAAGTGTTATGGTTACGATCATTTTGTTGCACAATGTTCCAATCGATCATTATTTGTGAAAGAATTAGAAGACGAAACTCTAGAAAATATTGAAGAGGAAGTTTATGAAGCTGATCCAAACTTAGTCGAGCAGTTTGAGAGTACTAAGAAAATCCTAAGTTTTATTGCACCGGAGTCAGACCTTAGGCTTGGAGTCATTAGGTATGTTCTAGCATAGACTAAGAAGAGTAAAGACTGGCATAGGACCTCTATTTTCCATACCTTCAAAAAATTTAGTGATAAAATTTATAAGATGATCATTGATAGCGGTAGCTATATCAACGCCATCTCCACCGACACAGTTAAGTGATTAGGATTAGCTCCTATAGATCATCCTAGCCCATACCGCGTGTCTTGGATAGATTCCTCCTCTATTCCCATCAAACTTAGATATCGTGTTTCCATCCAACTCCATTCTTATCAGGATCATGTTTGGTACGATGTCTTATCCATGGAAGTCAAAAGTATCATATTAGGTTGGCCTTGGTTGTTTGATAATGATGTTATGATTTATGGCCAAACCAACTTCTGTAGTTTCACTCATAAGGGTAAGAAGATTACGATCAATCCTTCCCCACCTAAGGCTACCAATAGAAAGATAGGCGATGGACCAAAAGAAAACATCAAAAAGAAAAGCCTCCATTTGATAGGTTCCAAGAAATTAGAGATGACCGTGAGTAAAGGATCACCAGTTTGGATGATTACTGCGAGAGAAGTTCGTGAGGACCCTAAGATAGATCATCCTAAGAAAGTAGTTCATGGATATCAACCTACAAAATCAATAGACCTTATCCCATTGCCCATGAATGCTAGAATTTTTGAATCTGCAGAGTCATTTGCATAGCATGTCAAGAATTTACATAAAGAGATCAGTAAAAAAATTAGTATTAGTAATAAAGTTTATAAACAAAATGTAGATTCTCATCAATGTGCCCAAGAGTTTGCGGAAGGAGACTATATGATGGTTCAAATGAGTGCTGAATGATTTTCATCAAGAACCATCAAGAAGTTACATGCTCGAGGAGCAGGTCCATTTAAGATTTTAAAGAAGATCGGACCAAATGCGTATGTTGTGGACTTACCTTTTGATTTTGAGATTAGCTCTACTTTTAACATTGCAAATCTCGTCGCCTATAAAGAGCCAACTTGGATACCTAGTGAGCCATTTGAGGCTGAACCAACCTTTGAGAGAGAGCCTATTCCTAAATGTCCACCAGCCAAAATGTGAAAGCATGATCAGATTGAGAGAATTTTGGATGAGCAGATCATCTCCACCTAGAGTCAAGGCTATCAACGGTACTTAATTAGATGGCAAGATCGACCAGAGTTCGAGGATACCTAGATCACTCGAGAAGAGCTACAACATATTGATCCTGATTTGCTTGAGCATCACCAGAGCAGAATTGACCCCCACTCGATAGGATCGAGTTCTCCCCACCTCGAGAGAATTGGTACGGACACCAGAGCCACCAGAAGTCAACAACATAATTTAGATTCAATTTAGATTGAAGAAGCCATATCAGAATAACTCTACTTCAGTTATTTTGTTCTAGTCCTTTTGATTTATTCAATTAGTTTTTTTTATGCATTTAGTTTTGGATCCATAGGAAAATACTTGGGTTTATTTTGGATTGAGCCATATTTGGAAAGAGACCATTATAAAGAATCAAGCTTGGTCCATGTCATCTTTGGAGCCACCACCCTCCACACACCTAGGGAGGAAATACACATGCCAGCATGTGCCATGCCTAAGGATCCTCTTGTCAAGTTGTGCCAGACATCAAGCGCCCACATGGAGTTTCTTTTCTTCCCTAAGATTTCTTAAGAGTTCTTGATTTCTTACTTATTTTGTTAAAAGGCTGATTTCTTCCCTAGGGTTCCATAAAAGATAGATATAATATATTATTGTGTTTGGAAACCATATATAATGTTTTACTTTTTTGTTAGAATGGTTGATTTTTTTTTTGTAAAGGGAATAGGATTCCTAAAGAAATAGGACACCTAGGGTCCTATATAAACCCATGTGTCTTTCATGAATGAGACAATGAATGAATAAATCACTTTACAATTCTCATAAACACTTGTGTTGGTCGCTCCGAGAGGGAGAGGGTATGAGATCCAAAATCACCCCACGAGGAAGGGGTGTGAGGCCCACCTTTTTCTATCTCTTTAACTTTCATTTTCTTAAGATTCAGTATTCTTACGATCCCGATTCATCTTCACCATCTACCTATATAAGCCTATTCCACCAAAAGAAGATCTGTCTCCTCTAAGATTTTTATCTATCATGTAGAGAGAGAAAGAGTGATCTATTATTCAACAGATCAAACGTTGACAAGGACCTTCATTCCTTCTCAACTGATTTTTGATTTTTACTTATTTTTTTTAGATCCGATGTTGGTAAAATACTTAGTTCTTTATTGATAGATCTGCTTGGTTAAAAGATTAAGAGTCCTAATCAGAATAGTTTCTTAACTACCATGATCCGAATTCTTCTTATCTTTTTTTTTGGATATCTTGTAAGCTTAATTTTTTGCTATCCTTCATTTCATTTATATTTTTCTTTTTGCAATTATTCATGAGCATGTTTAATTTCTGCTATCTATCTATTTACTTTATTATTGCTAGTTATTTACTGATCTCTAAAATGGCATTCATCAGCATCATTTAGATTGATCGTGCTTTGATCCCGTGTCAATAGTCATGCCTCCTGAGTAGAGTATAGGCAACTATACTGTCTGTCCTGAGAATAATGTGCCATGATCGGACGTGGTTTATTATTGACGAATGGAAGGAAGCTTGGTCTTTTCTTTTTTTTTTAGGTTATCCCGCATCACACTTATAATATACTTCTAAAGGCAATTTTATAATTTTAACTTAAAATTAATAAGGAATTATTTTATTATATCATATTGTATACATAGTATCTGTGATACATCTTTTGAGTTAATGATAATGATAATTCATATTTTCAAAAATTAAAAATTTAAGACATGAATTTTTATAATTAACTCGTAAACTGCTCCTGACCGTAGGTTCATCACGAGGAGATCTGGACATCTTCTCCTCAAAAATCTTTTCTCCAAATATTAGATCTAAATCTGATCTAGAAGTCCTTCAAAAAAAATTTCTGAAAGCAGTGTGTCCGTCTCAAGAACACCATCACATAGATGCTGAACTTTTCATAAATTTGATTGGATCTTCTTCTCAGATTTATTTCCAACCTTTGGTACTTAGAAGATGGGGAGAGAGAGGATCAGAGAGGGCATGGAAGATCGAAGGGGCGACAGTCTTTTGGGTATGAAAAATTATTTCTTTCGTGAAGAGCCTTGGTGCAAGGATTCTTATACAAAAGCATAGTGCCAAGTTAGAGTTTCTTTTTGACCAAAATCCTTATTTATTTGACCATTGGGACTCCTAAACCTGATCTCCATGAAAATCTCGAGGTCTCATCTAATTTTGATGCCAAAAATCAATATGAAAGGTGGCAACATGAGTAGATAAGGAAGAGTCCATTGCGCCTAGGACTCTTCCCTCAAGAGTTTGATCCAAATCAAACTCTATCATAACTCAGTCTAGACACCTCCAAAATCATAAAATTTTGTACACCCAATGTATGACTCATTCCCTATCTCATATCCAAAAATCAGATCAAAAAAATTTTTAGAAAATTTTCTAGAAGCCTATGATCAGGTGACCCTCAATTCTCTCAATTAGATCAACTTTTGACCCTAGTCCAATTTGACTATGAATGGATTTAATTTCTATAATTAATCTGATCGGGATTTATTCCAGTCAAATGAAAATAAACTCATTCAAAATACAAGAATGAGTCAAATCAAATTTGACTCAGTTGTGATGAATCAAAAAAATTATAGAAAGAGAAAGTCAAGCAGTAACCAGCATATTCATGAGCTCAGCCAAGATATTCTGATGTTTATGCATATAGTGGTTCATGATGAACAACCCATACGCATCAGTCAAGGATTGCAGAAGTATATCAATCTATAGATCTTGATCTAATTTGACACTAAGCTTCTCAAGCCTTTTTAAGTCCTTGATCATCATCAGACAATGATCTTGGACTGATTGTCCATCATGCATCTGAGCCTTAAACAGTCTTTTAGTGACTTGATATTTGGCTGCGCGACTCTGTCCACCAAACAACTCTTGCAGGTGAGCCAACATTTGATGGCTAGTCTTAATGTCTTCATGTTGGTGCTGGAGCTCATCAGACATCGAGCCCAATATGTAATACCTAGCTTTGTTATCTTCATCCATTCACTTCTCGAGATGCTCTCTGATCAGCGAATGGATGGGCTGGTAAGGTGGAAGGATTCTATTCCAACACATGAGTCAACTTCTCAGAACCCAAAATAATTTTGAAGTTTTGGAGTCAATCCTTGTAGTTGGGTCTGATCAGTCTATGGGTGTCTAGGATATGGGCTAGTGGATTTGACGCAGACATCTTTCTGTAGAGAGTCAAAGTTTCTCATTAGATTTTATAATTTGATTTAATCAATTTATTTAAAAATTTTATTTTAAATAAATTAGACTCCCACTACTTACTTGGATCCTTACACTCCCTTGGCAGAGATGCGAAAATCTCTATGATCGTTGATTTCTAGTGGATGGTGCGGCCCCATCAATTGGCTCACCACCTCATCTAATAGTTATTAATGATGGATCAATTGATGAGTGGATAACTCTTATCCAATGATTCTCTAATCATGGTGCATCCAAACCTAATTTCTAATTCATGAAGCTCACCATGCCTAGAATATTGCTCCACTCCTTAGTTAAGTTAAATCCACCATTTGCATGAATTGAATTTTTGATTGGGTCCCTCACCGTATCCAAAATATTGAGCCCAATCCATCTTCCAACTCATAGTATCCAATGCCTAATAAACATGGTTGCATCTTTCTGGTGCAATTGAACCATTATATTTAGCCGAGAATAATCAACCCCGAAAAGAGCCCACACATCTACAATGGTGGAAGACCTTAGACTTAATATTTTCTTAGAAAGATTTAATTTAGGTCTCTTTAAACTTGATTTGACTTAGTCATAATAATTATGACTAACCTAGTGGCATGGGTTGGCTCTAATTGTTAGCCATCTCAAATTAGAACTAGGTCGACACAAATGGCCAGGTAAGTGAGACTAGTGAAAGGGATATGCCATTAACTTGATAAGAATGCATTCAGATCGAGTAGCTTCTAATTAAAAATTAGTTGGTTGTATCTGCCAGACTTACCTTAGATACCAAATCATTGAATCAGAATCAATTCGATTAGCCTACAATCCAGGCTCGAACCATGGAGCCAAATTAGGTCTTGACTTGATCAAGTCACATCTCAATGTGATTCGATCTTGACCTAGACTTAATCCTATTAGGCTGATCAAATCTAAGCTTTTTTTGATCCCACCTAACCAACTCTTGATTTGATTTGATCAACCGCTAGATCTAATTGAGCTACCCAAGCCTAAACCCAATTTTATGAATATGTCTTAGATCTAAAAATTCATAATTTTTAGATCTAATTAATTTTACAATCTTAATTTTTAATTAAGTTTTGAATTTATGAACAAAACATGTAATAAAAATCCTAGGGTTTCAAGATCTAAGGTTTTGCAAAAAAAATAAGTTCTGATTTTTTATTAAGGATGAATGCACAACACCCCTATGCACCATAAGAATACCCTATTGAATGGGAGGAAAGGGCCTTTAAATCTTACTTTGTTCTTATAACTGAACGGGCATGGAAAACTCTTTAATCAGAAATATAATTTTCTACTACAAAACTAGTTAGATCATATATTACATATAAAAAGATCTAACTAATACATGTCTTACATACATCTCATATATCATCAATATGCATACTTTAAGATTTAAAATATCATATATTAAATTTTAAAAAAAAATTTAAATTTAATCTTATCAAAATTAAAACTATTCTAGACATCTTATAGAACTATTCTATAAATAGTCTAAGCATGCATCATTCATATCTCATATGAAATAAAATAAAAATTAAAAATTCTAATTTTTATTTTTTAGAACTAGTTATAATAATTATAATATTAAAAATAATTAAATAGATCTAAAGTTATATTTAATTAAATTAAATACATGATCATACTAGACTACACATAGAACTATTCTATACCTAGTCTAGTCATGCATCTCATAAATATTATATCTAAATGATTTGACTTTTTTATTTTTTGATTTCAGACCTAATCACATCTAATATGATATCTAAATTTTTTTAATATCAGGTCATAAATAAATATAAAATTAAATCTTAGATAGATCTGAAGAACTGCTAATGCAGCTCTGATACCGGTTGAAGAAAAATCCCATTTTCTGGCATAGGATCATTCAAATCTCATTAGATCTGAAGGAATATTTTAAATTTTTTTCTTCTAAGATCATAATTAGATTTGAGATATTTCAAATTTGATTCTTTAAGATCTGATATTAAGATTAAAAATAAAATTAAATCTAATTAATTTCATATCTTGTATTTTAGGTAATCATATTACTCTATGATGATCCTGATCTGTCCTGAGATTTTAGAAGGAGCCATGCACACACCTGCCCTCTACTAGTATCCACTCAGACAAGATCTGAACATCTTCTCATAAATCTTTTCTTCAAATATCAGATCTAAATCTAATCTGGAAGTCCTTCAAAAAAAAATCTGAAAGCAGCGTGTCCGTCTCACAAACACCATCGCGTAGATGTTGAACTCTTCACAAATTTGATTAGATCTTGTTCTCAGATTTATTTCCAACCTTTGGTACTTAGAAGAAGGGGAGAGAGAGGATTAGAGAGGGCATGGAAGATGGAAGGGGTGATAGCCTTTTGGATATGAAAAATTATTTCTTTCATGAAGAGCCTTGGCGCAAGGGTTCTTATACAAAAGCATAGCACTAAGTTAGAGTCCCTCTTTGATCAAAATCCTCATTTATTTGACCATTAGAACTCCTAGACCTGATCTCCATGAAAATCCTCAGATCCCATCTAATTTTGATACCAAAAATCAATCTAAAAGGTGGTGGCATGAGTAGATAAGGAAGAGTCCAATACGCCTAGGACTCTTCCCTTAAGAGTTTGATCCAAGTTAAACTCTATCATAACTTAGTCTAGACACTTCCAAAAATCAAAAAATTTGGTACACCCAATATATGACTTGTGTCTTATTTCATATCCAAAAATTAGATCAAAAATATTTTCATAGAATTTTTTAGAAGCCTCTGATCTGGTGACCCTCAATTCTCTCAATTAGGTCAACTTTTGACCCTAGTCCAATTTAACTATGAATGGATTTTATTTCTACAATTAATCTAACCTGCACTTATTCCAGTTAGATAAAAATAAATTCATTTAAAATATAATAATGAGTTAAATCAAATTTGACTCAATTGTGATGAATCAGAAAGATTACAGAAGGAGAAAGTTAGGCTCAATCATGTGCTAGCATGATTACCTTGAACCTGATTGGATCTAATCCAAATCTATCAAACTAGGTTAGCTCAATTAATGACATCCAAATCCAAATCCTTATTTGTATGATCCAGTTAAGTTTAATTCTATATGGTAATGAGATATATCATGATCTCCATTATTGACATCATCAAAACATCTTTCAATGGACCAAAATTTTTTTGATTCATATAATTAGAATGATTGATCATCAAAATCATTCTAATTACTCCCAAAATCCATCAGTGACACCTAGCAGTATATGGTGGCAATCCATCAGAACTAAAAATGAACCTCTCGATGTAGTTATCGGTGTGATTGGGTTCTTCTATCTTGAGCCCCGACTAGATTAGGGTTAAGGTGAACTCGTCAAACCCAATATTAGTCATATGAATTAATCATTTGATTCAAGTTCAATGTAAAATCTTAATAAAAACTCTTTCTATCATCTTCACTCTACCATGGCCATTGGCTTAAAGACTCAATCTCATGATTATCATAGGGATACTCCTCATCTACCGAGGTAGATAGATCTCTTATTGGTGCAATCCAATTCCTACAATGAACATGCTATAGCCAACATACACCTTTGAATTTTGAATGGCTAGAAGATCGAATTATGGTGTAGTTAAACTATAACACCCTCAAGGTAAACTATCGATGCACCTCAGATCAAAGAACCAGACACACCTACTGCAGCATCGAGCCAGTCATCGATGAGAAGGTAAACTTCCTTATGACTGCTCGAGGTGATCATGCTCAGTGCCCTCATTCTCTAACGAGTACCTGTACACTCGCTCCAGTGTCTCCACACTTTAGATTCAAGATATATCTATCCTAAGAAAGTGATTGTACACTAATCTTTTGGATCGATCATCATCCTCGTGATGATCCTACGGTCAGAAGCAGTTTATGAGTTAATTAGGAAAATTCATGTCTTAAATTTTTAACTTTTGAAAATATGAATTATCATTATAATTAACTCAAAGAATGTATCACTGATACTTTTAAATATATACTATGATAGAAAATAATTTTTTTATTAATTTATAGTCAAAATTATAAAATTATCCTTAAAAGTATATTACAAGTGTCAGCTAATCTGGCTTCTAGGGCACACATCTAATAGATCGATCCAGAAGGTTGGTCTATGATTGCTTCCTTAGGATAGACGAGTCTTCAGTCTACGGTGTGGAGACACTAGAGTGAGAGTATAGGTACTTGTTAGAGAATGAGGGCACCAAGCATGACCACCTCGAGCAATCATAAGGAAGTTTACCTTCTCATCGATGACTGTCTTGATGTTGCAGTGGTGTCTGATTCTTTGATCTAAGGTGCATCGGTAGTTCATCTTGAGAGTATTATAGTTTGACTAAACCATAACTTAGTCTCCTAGCCATTCAAAATTTTGAGGTGTATTTTGGCAATAGCATGTTCATTATAGAAATTGGATCACACCAATAGAGGATCTATCTACCTCGGTAGATGAGGAGTAGCTCTATGATGATCGTAAGATCAAGTTCATAAATCCATGGCCATGGCAGAGTAAAATAATAGAAAAGAGTTTTCTATTAGGATTTCAGATCAGTCTCAAATCAAATGATCTATTCATATGATAGGGTGTTGGGTTTAACGAGTTTACCTTAACCCTAATCCTATCAGAGCTCAAGATAAAAAAATCCAATCACACAGGTAGGTGCATCAAGACGTTTGGTTTTGGTTCCAATGGGTTGCCACCATATACTACTAGGTATCACTAGTAAATTTTGGAAGCAAATAGAATGATCTTGATAATCGATCGTTCTAATTGCATGAATAAAAAAAGTTTTGATCTATCAAAAGATGTTTTGGTAATGTCGATGATAGAGATCGTGACATATTCCATTACCATATGAAACTATACCTAACTAGATCATACAAATAAGGGTTTCAGTCTGGATGTGATCAACTAGTGTAACCAAGTTTGATTGATTTAGATTAGATCTAATTAGGTTTAAGAAAATCGTGCTAGCACATGATTGAGCCTAACATTCTTCTTCTGTAGTCTTTGTGGTTCATCATGGCTGAGCTAAATTAGTTTGGGCTTATCTGAGAATCCTATATAGTTTAGTCCTGATCTGGCTAGAGATTGTCTAGGTCAGAAAAGTATTATCTTAATCCATCAGATGGAAATAAGATAATACCTACCAATTCCTATCACCACCTGCCATTTTTTATTTCGTCAGGACATTGATCCGGTCTTTGCAAGAAAGAAAAAAGGGGAGAAGATGTATGCCCCCTATTTTCATCTGAGGGTGCATGTCCCAATGAGTATTTGCATGAAGGATTAAGGGTGCATGCATGGATTAGGGAGTTGACTAGTCAAATTAAGATTTGACTAGGTCAAAGGTGCTTGATAAGATCAAACACCTTAAAGATAGGTTCCTTGGGCCACTCTACCTCCTATACAAATTGTCCCATGCCACTTTCTCTAAATTTTATGTGACAAAATCAGAAAAATAAGAGGGTGGGGCATGGAGATTAAATATATAGTCCTTCTGCATGTCATATTTGACCTAGTCAAAGTTACATGCAAAGGAACTCTAGGTTTGGTCTATTTAAAGACCCTACGCCCTAGGGTTTGTATCTTTGGACCTCTCATGCCCATATGCTGCCACCAAACCCATCTCCACACCTCCTCTAGTGCTCCTCTCCCTCTTCTCCATATTCATATCAGGTTGGGCATAGTTTCAGCAATCAAAAGTTGATAGAATCTAAAGCAAAGATCAAAGACATGACTTCTACATCAAGAGACAAGATGCTACCTTCAAAGTTTTGTTTGAAGGCTTCACAGATCCAGATCTAATCTAATTTTTAGAGATTAGATTTAGAAGGAGAGCATGTCTAGATCTAGTCCTAGTGGACTCTTGTAGAGGCTAGGCACTTGCATGGCTTGATCCAGGACCTCAGGAGCATTAGGATCATCTTCAGGGTACTAGTTTACCCTACACATGTATTAACTATTGTTACTGTTTAAATTTTAATTTTTATTTTTAATATTAAATTATTATGACTAGATCTGAGAACTCTCTGATCTAATTAGTTTTTATAAAAAAATTTTATGAAAAATTATGCTACAGATCTGATTAGATCAGATCGATCTTGTGGCGAAAATTAGATTTTCCTTCAATTAGTATTAGAGCCAGGTTAGTAGTTCTTCAGATCTACTTTAGATCTAATTTTAATTTTATTTTATGATATGATTATTAAAAAATATATCCTAAAGCCAATCATCTAAGTGGTAGATGATTGAAATTAGTATATGAATTATCTAATAATAATAGTTATTTGGCTAGTTCATCATAAAAGTTCTATTTTTCTTAAATGAACTCCTAAATTATGATGAAGTTCTTGGAACTATATTTAATCGATAAAGAAGAATTTATCAGATGATTTTTAAATTGTTCATGATCAAATGATAAGTTATTAATAAGGATGATAACTTATCAAGTGTAGGTTGCTATATGTCATATACATTGGTTATCCTCGTAACCAAGTGGTATGGAGATACTAGTACGACATGCAAGTAAGATGTAGGAGTACATCTATACTGAACATGATCAATATAGCACTCTATTATCAAGAGTAGCTTGCTAAGGCCAATGGATATAAGAGTCTCTCCAACCTAAGATCATAATGGTGACTTGCAAGCAACTCACTGTACTTTGGTGCCAGACTGCCTGTATTTCTAATACAAGTTCAAAAGATTTTTAAGTACAGTCAAGTACTTGTAAAGTTAGTGTGTGAGTCAAGATGGATTGACTACTCCTGATTAACTTCAAAAAGAGAATGACTCGCTATGTTTCAATTTAGCAAAACCTAAGCCTGAGTAGTCCTCATGAGGAGTCATGGGATTTATAAAATTTTAAAATATAATAGAGATGACTTGTATGAGTATTGACAGGTTACTCGAAGTCATCTTGAGCATTATTAATCAAAGGAATGAATTATATAGCAACCATAGGCAAGGGTTCTAAGAATGTTGCTCTGCATACATTCGACCTATGCAGACATCGGGTATCATTGCTAGATGGTCATTTTGATTGGAACAAAAATTAGTTTCTATGCTACCAGCTTAGGTTCAAATCTATAGGGTCACACATATTAGAGGTTGTTATCTGATTGGATGGTTAATCGATGATTGAGAATCGTTCTAAGGTCAAACTATCAATATGATTGATGTTTGACCTAATGCACGTATTGCAGGAGGATCAATTAGCAATTAGATTGCTAATTGGCTCAATTTGATTAAGTAATTAGGCTGAGATCAAGTTTAATTGAATTATATTTAATTAAAATTAGTTTAGACTTAATTGGATTAAGTCTAATTGATTTATTGGATAAGCCAATTACAACGAAGAACAAGTTCCTATTCGATTAGGACTTAAGTGCGACTAATTTTTAATTTAATTAGAAATTAAATTAGATTTAAATATGATTTAAATATAATTTAACTAGACTTCTAATTATATTAGGATAGCCTATTAATTAGATTGACTCAAATCTAGTTAGAATTGGTTTGAAATTAAGTTTGACTTAGTTTTAATTGAAGAGTCCTAGTTGGACTAGGACTCATCTAATTTCCTTGCGCCACTAAGAAGCCCATGCCTCACTTACTTTTTCAAATTTTTTATGTGAGCTTTCTCATGTTAAGAATGTTTCTCCATGCCCCAAATATCTGAAGAGATTAATTAAAATTTGATCTAATCAAATATGGAAAGTGGTTTGGATTAGTTTCTTATTTAGAAAGAGTCCCTAGAATTCTAAATACCTCTTCTTATCTTAGCTCCTTGCCTTCCCACACCATCTTGATATCTTTTTACCATTTTTTATTTTATTTTGTGCATACAATAGAGGGATCTCATGCCTAAAAATGTGGGAATGGACATCCAAGAGTTGGATGCCCATAGGATTCCTTAAAATTAGGTTTTGACCTAGTCAAGAGATGATGTTATGGGATGCCTCCTTCCAATGTTTTTGGGCATTAAAAATTTTGGGAATTCCATGGCAAAAACCAAAGAAAAAGAGGAGTTGGCATGGGAGTTTTGGGCACCAATTATCTTGGAGAAGGCCCTTTCTTTTGGACATCAAATGTTGATGTCTTGAAGGGACCAAGGTAAGAGAAGATTGTCTTCTCTTGATTTTTTCTTTTAAATTTTTCTCCTTATTTCTTTATGTATTTTTTATGTGATAAAAAATCTAAGAGAGAGAGAGGGAGTGGGCATGAGAATGACTGCTCAAAGGTGTTGGGGCATGGTGGTCCTTTTTGGACATGATCTGACCATGTCCTGATAAGAAAAGAAAGGTCTTCTCTTAGATTTTTTTATGAAAAAAATTAGAGAATGTTAGATTTGAAAACATAAAAAAAATTTAAAGGAGAAGGTTTCCTCTTGTCCTAGCATAGAGATGTTTTCAAGACATCAATCGTTGATGTCCAGAAAGAGAAGATCTATCTTTTCTTAGGATGTTTTTCCTTGTATTTTATTTTTTGATTTTTAGGAGATCCAAGGATTGAATTTCTTTCTTATTCTCCTCTTATTCTTCATCTCTTAGAGTGTTCAAAAGATTAGAAGAATAATTTTTAGATTAACCATTAGGAGAGATCCACGAAAAGCTAGCAGTTCAAGCAGATCTTCATTCGGTGAATCTCTGATCCGTGTTTGTAGCTTCATGTAAATTACCTGTAGAGACCGAATGTGTGTGTGGCTTCAAGCAACAAAGAACTACAATAAAATCAATCGCGGAGTTCTCAACCCGTGCGAAGGTAAGAGATTTGACCTCTTCTCTCATCTATATGCGATCTAGGGTTTAGATCTAGAATTGCTCTAGATCTAGGATATTAATTTGATCAATACCAAAATATTTATTTTCAAATTTATGAATGCATTATGACATGTTATAGGTCCTAGATGTAGGGTTCAGTAATTAGATTACATACTATTGTAGATTAAATAGTTTAATCTACATCTTTCGCTGTAATTTATTTTGAAAAAGTTTTGAAATACAAGCATGAAATTCTGCATGTTTTCCATCACTGATATTAGTGATTTTAGATGTCACATCAGATGTAATCAGATCTAAAATCAAAAAATTAAAAATTTTATTTTATAAATCAATTATGTATGAGATGCATGACAAGACTAGATTATAGAATTATTCTAAGTGTAGTCTAGTATTACTTTTCTTTTGATATGATAAATTACATAAGTCTATTTCACACTTCTGAAGTAGAAAACATTATCTCTGATCGGCACATCAAATGGGCCGCACACATCTATATGTACCAGGGCATGTAGACCTATGGCCCTTTCTCCATGCCCTACAAAAGGGAGTTTGGTCATTTTACCTTGAAGGCATGATTCACAAATCGGATATGACTTGAAAGTCAATGGACCTATTCATTCAGATTTCTCCAATTTGTTAAACCTATCTTTGGCTATATGACCTAGTCTAAGGTGCCATAGATACCTTTCATTAATACTATCTCTAGACTATTTTGGTCCTCCTTCTTTCTTGTTTTTTTAGGCTAGCCAGATTTGTAAGGTAGTTCCATTTTCAATGACCATCGGAGTTGCAGTGGAAATACTTTTCGTTCTCCATGGCATTCTTCTTTGGCTCATCCTTTTTTTCTTCTATTTTTTGCTTCTTCGTAGACTTCTTCTTCTTTTCAAAAGATTTTTTCTCGGAAGAAGTCTGCTCCACAATAAGAATGAGCCCTCTGAACCCTTCGAAGTCTTGCTAGTAGTAACCAGCTATTCATTAACTCAACCAAGGTGCACTAGAGCTTATTTGTATGGTAGTTCATATTGAACTATCCATACAAATCACTCAAGGACTGCATGATCACATCAATCTATAGATCCTTGTCCATCAAGACACCAAGCTTCTCAAGTTCTTCTAGGTCCTTGATCATCGTCAAGCAATGATTTTGGATTGATTGCCCATCACACATTTGCACTTTAAAAAGTCTCCTCGAAACTTGATAACGCATTGCGTGACTTTGATCACTGAATAACTCTTACAGGTGCACCAACCTTTGGTGAGCAGTCTTAATGTCTCTATGTTGGCACTGTAACTAATCAAAAATTGAGCCCAACATATAGCACCTGACCTTGTTATCATCATCAGACCACTTTCAATGAGGTGCTCTCTGATCCATGATCGAACATGTTGGTAAAGTGTGGGGGTCCTGATCCAATACATAGGTCAGCCTTTCCAAACTCAAAATAATTTTAAAGTTTCTTAGCCAATCCTTATAATTTGGGTCCGATCAACTTATGGGTATCTAGGATTCAGGCTAAGAGGTTTGACGTAGACTTTTTTCTATAGAGAGTCAAAGTTTCTAGTTAGATTTATAAATTGACTTAATTAATTTATTTATGGGTTTTATTTTTAAATAAATTAGGCTTCCACTATTTTTTTAGATCCCTACACTCCCTGGGTAGAGATGCAACAAAAGTCTGAAGCCTTTGAAAAGTTTAAAAAATTCAGACACGAAGTAGAAAAGCAAACCAAAAAGTTCATTAAGGTTCTTCGATCAGATCGAAGAGGTGAATACCTTAGTTGAGAATTTCTAGATTATCTCAAGGATAATGGCATAGTCTCATAATGGACTCCACCTGGAATGCCTCAAATTAATAAATTTTCAGAATGAAGAAATCAGATCCTGTTAGATATGGTTCGATCCATAATGAGCTTCATGGACCTTCCTGAGTTTCTTAAGAGATATAGTTTAATGACAGCAATTGATTTACTGAATTGGGTTTCATCTAAAATCCTTCCTACCATACCGTATGAGATATGGTATGGTAAGATGTCAAGTCTAAGTCATCTCAGAATTGGGGTTATCCAATGATGGACAAGTTAGACTCTAGGTCCCTTAGAGCTCGATTTAATAGATATCCTAAAGAGTCATTAAGATATTATTTCTATCTTCCAAAAGACCATAATGAGATTGTGAGTCGACATACCATTTTTCTTGAAAAATAGTTTGTTCAAGATGGTGGCATTGGAAGATAGATTAGGCTCGAGGAGAAAATCTTTCAAAAAGCAACGAGCCAAGGAACCTAAGGAACCCAATCAGTTTGAGCCGATGCAATCACTACCTCCTCTATCTTGTAGGTCAAATAGGATTTTCCATCCTCCTAAAAGATACTTAGGTACTATTGTAGAGGATGTAGTGAAAATATTTCTTACA
Organism: Cocos nucifera; assembly: GCA_006176705.1. NCBI lineage: Eukaryota > Viridiplantae > Streptophyta > Magnoliopsida > Arecales > Arecaceae > Cocos > Cocos nucifera. The sequence goes on from QRFJ01000754.1 coordinate 106,617, forward strand.
AAAAATGGAGTTCATGGTGATGATCCCATAATCTATAATGAGATGATATCAGATATCGACTTCGAAAAATAGCTAGAGGCAATGAAGTCAAAGATTGACTCAATATGCTTGAACTAAGTCTAGACCTTGCAAGATCCACCTGAAGGTATTGTACCTATTAGGTGTAAATAAATCTTCAAAAGAAAGATAGGTGTCGATGGAAATATAGAGACATTCAAGGCTAGGCTAGTGGTGAAAGGGTGTAATCAGTGCAAAAGCATTGACTATCAGGATACCTTCCTTGTCAGTGGCCATGCTTAAAATCATCCACACATTACCTGCCATTGTAGCATATTTTGATTACGAAATATGGCAGATAGATGTGAAAATGGCATTCCTAAATAGATATCTTAAGAAAGATATCTATATGAAACAGCCGCTTGGTTTCACATCCAGTGATGGTGATCACAAAGGACTACAAGCTGCAAAGGTCCATCTATGGACTTAAGCAAGTATCTCAAAGTTGGAAAGCTTGATTCAATAATGTAATCAAATCATTTGATTTCATCAAAAATAAAGAAAAACCATGTATTTTTAAAAGGATTAGTAGAGCACTATTATCCTTCTCGTATTGTACATGGATTACATCCTCCTGATTGGAAATGATATTTTCATATTGATATCGATCAAAGTTTGATTATCTAAAGAATTTTCTATGAAAGACCTAAGTAAGGAATCCTTCATTTTGGGTTTTTAAGGTCTATAGGGATAGACTGAAGAGGATGCTGGGTCTCTCACATAGAGGAGGTGCTAAAGAGGTTCAACATGGTGAACTTCAGATCCAGGGATATGCAGACTCGGACTTTATGTTTGACATTGATAATCGAAAGTCGACATCTGAGAGTCTATTTGTATATAATGGTGGTGCTATAAGCTAGAAGAGTTTCAAGCAGATAGTGATAGCAATTTTCACCATATCCATGATTACCTCGAAAAGGATATATTGAGGTTAAGAGAGTCGACACCACAGACAATGCTGCTAACCAACTAACAAAGCCTTTAGGCCAGCAGAAGATCCAAGCCCATCTTGAGAAGATGAGACTTAGATTTGTAGCCAATTGGGTTTAGGTCAAGTGCGAGTTTGTTAGATGTGTGCCCTAAAAGCCAAATTGGCCGACATTTGTAAAAAAAAATTTGTAGAAATATTTTCATAATTTTGACTTAAAATTAATAAATAGATTAATAATTCTTTCATATTATGTATTAAAGTATCTATGATACATTCTTTGAGTTAACAGGTATGATCACATATATTCTCAAGAGTTGAGAATTTAATATATGTATTATCATAATTAACTCATAAACTGCTCCTAATCATAGGATCATTATGAGGATAGTGATCGATCTGAAAAATTGGTGTACGATCATTTTTCTAGGATAGATGTGTCTTGAGTTTATGGTGTGGAGATACTGGAGCGAGAGTATAGATACTCGTTGAGAATGAGGGCACTAAGCGTAACCACATTGAGCAGTCATAAGAGAATCTACCTTATCATCGATGACTAGCTTGATGCTGCAGTGTGTGTCTGGTTCTTTGATCTGAAGTGCATCGATAGTTCACCTTGAGGGTGTTATAGTTTGACTATACCATAATTTGGCCTCCTAGCCATTCGAAATTTCGAGGTGTATATTGGCTATAGTATGTTCATTATAAAAAGTAGATCGCACCAAGAAGGGATCTATCAACCTCAATAGAGGAGGAGTGATCCTATGATGATCATGAGACTGAGTCCTAAAACCCATGGCTATGGTAGTATGAAATAATAGAAGGAAGTTTCTATTAGAATTTCACATCAGACTCAAATCGAATGATTCATTCATATGATGGCTATTGCGTTTGACGAGTTTACCTTAATCCTAATCCTATTGAGGCTCAGGATAGAAGAATCCAATCATATAGATAGCTGCACCAAAAGGTTCGCTTTTTGGTTCTAATGGGTTGCCACCACATACTTCTAAGTGTTACTATAGATTTTGGAATTAATTAAAGTTATCTTGATGATCGATGATTCTAGTTGGATGAATCGAAAAAGTTCTGATCCATCGAAAGATGTTTCAATGATGTCAATGATGGAGATCATGATATATCCCATTACCATACAGAATTGAACCTAATTGGATCATATAAATAAGGATTTAGATCTAGATATCATCAATTAAGCTAATCTAGTTTGATTGATTTGAATTAAATCTAATTAGGTTCAAGAAAATCATGCTAGCACATGATTGAGCCTAACATTCTTCTTTCATAGTCTTTCTGGTTCATCTTGACTGAGCCAAATTAGACTTGGCTCACTTGGGAGCTTTGTATAGGTTTGTTCTAATTAAAATAGGACTTGTCCTGATGAGAACTGGCCTTGTCCTGATAAAACAAGGTTTGTCCTGATGAGATCAAGGCTTGTTCTAAAATCATGAGATGAAATTTGGACAAGGCTCACCCAGAAATTCTAGATGGATTTATCTTGATCTGATTGGACCTAGTCCTAGCCTGATCAAGGCTTGTTCTAACTTAATAAGGATTTGCCTGAAATCTATTAGATGAGACTTGAAAAGGGCTTGTCCTAAATCCCATGAGATGGGAATGGGACAAGGGTCAAGAGTTGACCCAATTTACAGAAATTAAAGGATAGAGGGCGTGCGCCCCTATAGATTTTCTAAGGGCACGCACCCCAGGCATTACATGAAGATGGGAGAGGATGCACGTTCTTCAAGGCATGAGCCCCATGTTGATAGAGTAGAGAGTTCCATACAAATTGGATTTGAATGGGTCAAATGTTTGAATTTGCTTCAAACTCCTTGGAGATAAATCCTTGCGCCTAATGCTTCTTATCCCAAAATTATTCCATGCCATAATTTTTGATATTTGTGAGATAAAATTTAAAAATAAGTGTGTGGGCTGTGGAGATCATGGGAGAGTCCTTCTGCTTATTGTCTTTGACTTGTTCAAAGTCATATATGAAGGGACTCTTGAGTTGGTGTATAAATTGAGCCATGTGCAAGCTGTTTCATATTGAAAAATTGATCTACCTACCAAAATATTCATCTCCACACCTCTCTCATCTAATCCTCTTTCCTTCTTCATGCCTAAAGTTGGGTAAAATCTACGAGCAAAGATCAAGTCCTGTTAGTGCAAAGATCAGTGAGAGACGATGGTATTCGTGGGACAAATGAACAGCCTTTGGAGTTTGATTTAAAGGCTCTATGGGAAGACACTAGATCTGATCTTTGAAAATCAGATCTAGTAGGAGATGGCATCTAGATCTGGCCCAAATGGACTTTGGTAGAGACTGGGCACATGCACAGCTAGATCCAAAACCTTGGCAACAATAGATCATCGTTGTAGGATGAATAGTTCACCTGATCAGGTGATGTCAGATATCATTATTTTTATTTTTATTTTTGCTTCTAATTTTAGATCAATCTAATTAGATCTGAGAACTCTCAGATCTGATTGGATCATGAAAAATTTTTAAAATTTTTTGTTGCAAATTTGATCCGATCAGATGGATCCTGCGATAGGAAAATCTAGCTTTTCCTTCATTAGATAACCTAATAGTGAATATCTATAAGGTAGGTAACCTTTATATAATCAAAGCAATTATATAAAATGATAATTATGTACAGTTTGAGAATGTTCTTTAATAGAGTTGTTGCCAAATATTCTAAAAAAAATTATGTTATTTATTTATTATATTGGTAATACTGAGCCAAGCATGAAGCATAGATTTATAGATAGTTCAATCTTGAGTATTCATAGTACTTTGAAATTTGATAAATACATGTTTATTAGAATGATTTGTAATTGACAAAATCCTAGAAAGATTTGGTATGAGTCTTTAGAATTCATGTTAATAATTGTGAATATATTGATTTAGAAAATTAGGTTTGTATATGGATATCTGAGTTTTTGATTTACATGGTTATATCTATGTTACAGAGCTATAAGTTTAACTCTAACTACAAGTATTATATTATTATACTAGTTATTATATCAAGTACATAATGACTACAACAACTTGATTTCTTTGATTATGTCATAGTTGCTTACTAAGCTATTAGCTCATTCTTTTAATTCTCATATTTTTACAAGGCCTAATGTGTGAAGAGAATACGTAAAGATTGTATTGTGAGATTAGAGCAAGGATCTAGCTAGTCATCTTAAACCAACCTTCCAAATTCTGTAGAACCCCCTCTAGAACTACTATATGCATCAATACGTAAATTATATGACTGATGTTATCTATGTATGGTAGCTATGAATATTTTATTTCAAAATTTGAGTTAAAGTATCTTAAATTATGAGTATTACTTTATTAGTTTAGTATATTATTGACAGCTTATCATGTTGTATGCTCATGGGATCCTATCCTGTAGGTGTTGGCTCTTGGCCGGTGCCTTTTATTATCGACTAGTGAGTCTATTGCTGGGTCAACTTGGTTGACTCTGCTAAGTCAAGGTCGAGTCTAAAACTAAGTCAACTTGGTCGACTCAGCCAAGTCAAGGCCTAGTGAATAATGGGGAGATAAATGATCATGGCGATGCCATGAAATCCCTTGACGTCACTGCTCTCCCAGAACCAGGGGATTGAAGATGTTTCTCACTATATCTAGCCCTTTTCTCTCTCTCTAGCAATCGATCTCTATGTTTAAGCAACTCAAAATTCTTCCTTTCATCCTCGTTTCCTTGCCTTCATATATTTGGTCCCAGTCATCGTGGAGAGGGTAAATGAGAAGAAGGTGATGGGAAGGGCCAAACAATTAGAAAAACACACCGAAGTAGTTTATTTTGTTACATCCTCAAACAGATGGCCAACCAAAAAGAACTATTCATATCTTAGAGGATAAGCTAAGGGATTGTGTTATGGACCTTGGAGGCTCTTGGGAGGAACATTTATCTTTAATGGAATTTACTTATAATAATAGTTATCAAGCTAGTATTCAAATGGCTCCTTATGAAGAACTATATGGCAAGAAAAGTAAATCACCTTTTTGTTGGGATGATGTTGGTGAAAGAAATTGTTGGGACCTAAGATCAGCAGACTGTGCAAAAAAGTATGACTAATTAAATTAGCAGTTCTATATGGCTCAAAGCAGGCAAAAGAGCTATGCTGATGTGAGAAGATAAAAGTTGGAGTTCCAAGTAGATGAACATGTATTTTTAAATGTATTGCCTACTAAAGGTATTATAAGATTCAATGTTCAAGATAAATTGTGCCCTTAATTTTTGGGTCATCCTTTTGAAATATAGGAGAAGGTTAGAGAAATAGCTTATAGACTTGTACTATCGCATGTCTTTGATGGAATCTATAATATGTTCTATGTATCAATATTAAAGAAATATGTGTCAGATTCCAGTCATATTGTAGAATATAAATTTTTGTAGCTTAAAAAAGAATTGACTTAAAATGAGTAACCAATACGGATAATAGATAGAAAGGATCAAGTTCTGAGATGTCTACCATGCTTTATATCAAGGTTCAATGGAGTAGTCACACTAAAAGTGAAGCTACTTAGGAGCTAAAGTTTCAAGAATGAAATTTAATTAAGGAAGAATGTGAGACCAGGCTGACTCAGTCAGCCCAACCCTAAATCAAATTGGGGCCCACCTATTAGGTGGTGCCCATCCTTAACCCAAATCAAATAGAGGAATCTATTCCCTGTTCCATTGCCTCCCACCCGAACATCTCCCATCTCTCTTTCTTTCCCATATGCTCTCTCTCTCTTTCTTTCCCACATGCTCTCCCTCTCGCTCTCTCATCCCCTATGGGTCTCATGCTCAATAGTCTTCTTCTTCCTCTTCTTTCCTTCTTCTCCTTCTTTTCTTCTTCTTCTTGTTCTTGTTCTTCTTCCTCCTCCTCCTCCTCTTTTCTTCTTTTCTCTTCTTTGGTGGGGTTTGCTACCTTATTTCTCTTCCTCATCAACATGAGTAAAACCTAAACCTTCTCTTGGTATTAATTTGATTTAAATCTGAGATATAATTATTAGATGGTTTAGGGTAATAGGGAAGGTTGTTGTTGATTTTTTGGGATGGATTGAATCTACCTATGGTAGTCTAGGATTTTTAATTCTTTAATGGTTAAGCATTTCAATCTAAAAATTTGATTAATATTGTTGACTTGTTGCTCAACCAATTTACCAAACTTGGGGAATTTTAGACATTATTTGGTAGGGTAAATAAATCTTAGATTGGGACTATTATGCAAGAAAGAGCAGCTCATTAAAAATTTAGATTTTAAATTTTAAGAAAATTTTATAAATTATTTCAAGATAATAATATGATACTAACTTCAGATATATGTATGTATTTTGGATTATTAGATTTCGAGAATTACTAGTGAAGCATTAGATAGCCTAATAGTGATATTTGTAAGGTAAGTAACCTTTATATAATCAAAGTAATTATATAAAATGATAATTATATATAATTTGAAAATATTCTATAATTGAGTTGCTAGCAAATATTTTGAAAAACAATTATATCATTTATTTGTTATACTGGTACTACTGAATCAAGCATGAAGCATAAATTTATAAGTAGTTCAGTCTCAGGTATTTTGGTACTTTAAAATTTTATAAATATAGATTTATTAAAATGATTTTCAATTAACAAAATTCTAGGAAGTTTGGTATGAGTCTTCGGAATTCGTGTTAATAATTATGAATATATTAATTTAAAAAATTAGTTTTGCATATATGATTGTAAATTATTGACTACCTGTGAGTCCTACCTTCTTAGTAAAATGACCAAATCATCTTACACTGGAAAGGGTGAATGGGCCACTGATATTCTGAGTCTAGTACATAGTGATGTATGTAGACCTATGAATAATGTGCTAGAGGTAGGTACTACTACTTCATCATATTTACTGATGATCTATCTATGTATGGGTATGTCTATCTTATGAAGAATAAATCTAATTTATTTGAATTGCTCAAATGATATCATAATGAGGTAGAAAAATAACTTGGAAAGAATATTAAAATTCTTCAATCAGATTGAGAAGGAGAATATCTTTTCAATGAATTTTTGACATATCTAGAAGAGAATGGGATTCTCTCTTAATGGACCCCTCCTAGAACACCATAGTACAATGATGTGTCTGAAAGGAGAAATCGAACCCTATTGAACATAGTTCGATCCATGATGAGGTTTGCAAGTCTGCCTATTTTCTTTTAAGGTTATGCACTTGAGACTGCTTGTTATATTTTGAACAATATTCTAAGCAAATCTATTGCAAAAACTCTAAATGAGATATGGACTGGGCGTAGGCTGATGCTCTCTCACCTTAGGATTTGGGGATGTATAGTTTATGTCAAATGTTTGCAAGTAGAAAAGCTTGGACCTATGTCCAACAAATATTTGTTTATAAGATACCTCAAGAAAATAAGGAGTTATTACTTCTACCTTACTGAAGAGCCAAAGGTGATCGTCGGCAATAGAATAGTCTTTTTGAAATAGGATTTTCTTAGAGAAGGAATTATTGCCACTAATGTTGAACTTAGTGAAGTTCAACAGGTAGAAGAACCGACACATTCTAGTAAACCTATAGAATTAGATTTGATAAGATCAAACCTAGAGCTCATTTTAGAGACACCCTTGAGAAGATCCAGTAGAGTACCATGTTAGCCGGATAGATACTATAATTTTTTAATCCAAGACGGTGATACTATTGAACTCGATGAGAATGATGAGGATCCAATCACCTATATGGATGTCATGTAGAGGTCTAACTCTGATAAGTGGCTAGAAGCCATGAAGTCTGAAATGGAGTTCATGAAGGTCAACGGTGTATGGACACTGGTTGATCCACTTGAAGAAGTAAAATTCATTGGGTGTAAGTGGATTTTCAAAAGAAAAAAGATGCAGTTGGGAAGGTAGAGATCTATCAAGCCTATCTGGTTGTCAAGAGATATCGTCAGCATTATGGTATTGACTATGATGAGATATTTTTTTTGATAGTAATGCTTAAGTCCATTCGGATTATGCTTACTATAGCAACATACTTGAACTTTGAGATCTAGCAAATGGATGTGAAAATAGCTTTTCTAAATGGAGAGCTGGATGAAGAAATGTATATGATATAGCCTGAGGGGTTCACATCCATAGATGAGTCCAAAGTATGCAAGCTTCAGAAATCTATTTATAGATTGAAGCAGGCATCTTGGAGTTGGAACATGCATTTTAATAAGGTGATCAGAATATATGGCTTCGTTAAGAACGGAGAAGAACCTGCATATTTAAATGGGCTAATGGTTTTATAGTTGTATTTCTTGTATTGTATGTGGACGACATTCTTTTAATCGAAAAAGACATTCCTGCATTACAGAAAATAAAGGTTTGACTATCATCTCAAATCTTTATGAAGAATTTGGGAGAAGTTTCCTACATCCTAAGAATAAAGATCTATAGAGATGATCTAAAAGAATGCTTGAATTATCCCAGTCTACTTATATCAATACCATGCTGAAGCATTTCAACATGGCAAAATTTAAGAAAGATTATCTTCTGATAGGCTATAAAATTTTTCTCTCAAAGAGAGGTTGTCTGATAACTCCTTAAGAGAGAAAGCGTATGAGTAGAATACCATATGCTTTAGCAGTGGATTCTATTATGTATGCCATGATGTGTACGAGACCAAATGTGGCATACTCACTAGGGATAGTGGATAGGTATCAGTCTAATCTGGATGAGAATCACTAGAAGGTTGTAAACACAATCTTGAAGTATTTAAAAAATACTATGGACTAGTAGCTCCTTTATGGAGATGCTGACTTGAAACTTGTGGGATATACTGATTTTGATTTTCAGTTAGATCATGATGACAGTAAAAGAGTGTCGAATATGTATTTATCCTAAATGGAGGAGCGGTCTACTGGAAGGTTTCAAGCAACAAACTATGGCCGATTCTGTATGCGAGGCGGAGTATGTCACGGCATTCGATGCTGTAAAGAAAGCTATATGGTTGTGAAAGTTTATCAACGAGTTAGAAGTGACACCCTCCTTGGATGGTCTGGTCCTACTTTACTGTGACAGTATTGGAGCCATAGCTCAAGCGAAGAAGTCGAAGGCACATCAGCACACCAAGCACATTCTGCATTCCTACCACCTTGTACGAGAGATCGTGGATGAAGTGATGTCAAGCTTCAGACGATCAATGGAAAGGAGAACATGGCCAACCCATTTACTAAAGCCCTCCAAATTAAAGAGTTCGACAATCACAAATGGAAGATGGGTATTCAATACTACTCTAAATGGCTTTAGTCTAAGTGGGAGTTGTTGGAAATTTTATCCTAAAGTCAATCATCTAAATTATAGATGGTTGAGCTCTATGTAATCTATACTTAAATTATTAATAAATAAAATTATTATTCTAACTTTTTATTACTTTTGTGCATTCTTTTTTATGAACTCTCTTATATTGAAGTCCTTGAGACTATTTAGAATCGATAAAGAAGAATTTATTATTTAGTCTCTAAATCTATTTGCAACCAAATGATATATTGTTACTTAGGACAACAACATTTATCGAGTATAGATCATTGCATGCCATATGAATTGGTTGTCCTCTTAACCAAGAAGTATAGAGATATTGATATAGCATGCAGGTGAAGTATAGGGATACATTTCACTGAACGTGGCCTAACTATGGAGCTCTCTGCTATCAAGAATTACTCGCAAAGGATATGGGTATAAGTATCCCTTATACCTCAGATCACCATGGTGACTTACAAGCAACTCATTGTACTTTGGTACTAGACTATTTGAATTTCTAATTTAGTGATAAAAGATTTTTAAGTGCAGTCAACTACTTGTTTAGTTGGTGTGTGAGTCAAGATGGGATTGAACCCTCCAAGTTTTGGAGCAAATGCATCACTGTATTTCAATTTAGCAAAACCTCAGCTAGAGTAGTCTATATGATGGATATTAAAATTTAAAATATAATATAGATGATTTTTAAGATTGATAGTTAAACCCTAGATCATCTTTTGAGCATTGAGATCAAGAGGATGAATTATATGGTAACCATCTACCACAAGTTCATAAATATTGCGTTGCGATTATTCGACCTATCCAAATATCGGGTACCATTGCTAGATGGTCACATCAATTAGTATAGAAAATTAGTTTCTATGCTACTGACTTAATATTCGAACCTATGGGATCACACATAATAGGAGTTTCTACCTAATTTGATGGCTGATCAAGAGTCCCAATGGTCTGGGACTCTAGGGTCAAAAGTCCCACTGGACTGGAACTCTACCTTCTCGAGTCCCACTGAACTGAGACTCTAATATTATTAAAGAATTAATTAGTAATTAAGTTACTGATTATGTTAATTTGATTAAGTGATGAGGATTGATTCAAATTTGATTGAATTGGACTCGATTGGGTTTGACCCGATTAGATTATGAGATGACCTAATCACTAAGGAAGATTGGACTCTGATTTGATCAGAATCTAGATTCAATTAATTCCTAATTTGATTAGGATTTAATTGAATTGGATTAAGCCTAATATGATTAGATTCATTCTAGTCTAATTAGGTTTGGACAAATATGCTTGGGTTAAAATCTAATTGGATAAAATTTAAACATTAGTTTGTCTGAACATCTTCCTTGGCACCCACTATTTTGACCTTTGACCACCACCCACATTTCTATGGAGTTTTCAGATTTTTCCCATGCTAAGAAGAATTTTGTGTGCCCCATGACCAGGTCTTGGCATTGGAAAATAGATAGGATTGTTGCTTGAATTTTGAATTCAAGCGAGTAGTTGAAACCACTCTAACTTTCATTCTTATCTATTCTCCACGCTCTCCTCTCATTGTTGCACTTTTTTTTTTGGTTTCTCCTAGGTATGGGCATGCAAAAGGAGAGTCCTACATGTCATACACTAGGTGTTGGCATTCGATAATGTTTGACCTCACTTGAATTTGTATTCAAGTGGGAGGTTGAAACAAGTTCAACCTCCCATCCTTATCCCCTCCCACGTGCTTTGCCCATCTAAATGTCGCCAATAAAATGGGATCTTTTCTAGGCATACATGAGTATGAGAAAGGTTTCTGGAGAGAGAGTCCCAATGGGTTGGTGCTAATATCTGGGCATGAGAAAATCCTGAGTGAAAAAGTCCTGCGCCATCTTTTATATTATCTCTTCTCACATGCCACATTATTCATTTATTTCTCTTTTTGGCCACCCACTTTAGATGGGATCTAAGTGGGGTTTGCATAGATAGGATAGTCCTTCTATTGTGAAAATTGGTTTCATAGAAAAAATCCAAAGAGAGAGGGCTTGAGAGCAATTTCGAGCGCTAGGGTTTTTTGAGAGTTTTCAGCCCTTGCCTTTCTTTCTAAGATTAGATCTAAGTAAAATTGGCATGTAAATTTTTTTGTGAAAGGTGTTTCACATGAAAGTCATAGAAAGGTATTAGGGTCTTCTGCGTGAGTGTTTTGAGTGTCAGAAAAAAATCCTGAGAGTGGGGACTCCAAGGTTTCGGGTATGGGTAGCCCTAGGGTTTGGACCCAAGATTCGAGAGGAGAGATCGAGTGCCGTGAACATTGAGTCTCCACAAAAAGTTTCACACCACCTCATTATCCTCCATAGTACATCTTTTCATCTCCTAGAGCATCTAGGTGATTGGGAGAAGGTGGTCGATTGAGATTGATCAAGATCAGTCGTCGAAGGTTCCAACAAGAAACTAGCACTTCGATGGAGCTGATTGGGACTAGGAGCATCATGTGGACCAACTATAGAGGCCATATGATCAGTGTAGCTACATCGCAATGCTAGAAGCTTCTTTCCATGATTTTTAGATTATGGAGATCGTCTATCCGTGCTCAGGTATCGTGTTCTGAACATTAGTAGGTTAGTAAATATGATTTACTGATCTGTGTATTCATTATTTCTCATACATATATACATATCTCGATCCTAGTGTAGGATTTTTATGATCAAATCATAGCATGCATAGATTAATATTAGATTAGTATATAGTATTTCACTATGTTTTATATAAAAAAAATTTAGAAATGCATGCCTAGAATCCTATACATTTCCTTTTAGAAAAAGAGCCATCATTTAGGGATTTTGCAAGGGAAAAAGAAAAAAATTTGTCAGAAATTTGTATTTTCAATGGATTTTCAACAGAAAGAAGGTTGCCAAAAAAAACCCTCCTCACAACTTTTTTTGAGGGATTTTATTTTCTGATGGATTTTCTAATAGAATTTCATCCTTGGAAACTTTTGATGGATTTTTTGAGATAAATTCTCTGAGGAATTTTCTGAGAAAAATTTATTAAAAGATTTTTTGAGGGAATCTTTTCGAGAAAAATTCTTCAAGGGATTTTCCAAGGAAAATTTATCAAGGGATTTTCCAAGAAAAATTTATCAAGGGACTTTTTGAGGGAATCTTGCCAAGAAATTTTCCTAGAAAAAGCTTTCGAGAGATTTTCTAAGGGATTTTTGAGAGATTTTGTGAATTCCTTAAATGACTTTTTTGTATTTCTGAGGAAGTTATCCCTCGCTAAATAATTTTTTGAGGAAATAATTCCTTGCAAAATGACTTTCAAAGAAAAAAACTCGCTTGCAAAACAACTTTTTAAGGAAAATATCCCTAGTAATATTTAAATCCGATCATTAGAAAAATTTGAAATATTCTTTTTTTAATACACCTAGTGATTAATAAATAATTGATATAATAACAAATTTATATTCATAAATATAGCATATAATCCTAATAGAAAACCATAATCATCACAAAAAAAAAAGTAGCCATCATATTCAAAAGTATCATAAGTATCAAAACCATAATAGAAGTTCCAAAAGTATCATTATCCTCATCATATCCAAGTTCATAATAAGAAAAACAAGTATCATCATTCCAATCATAGTAAAAAAAAAAAATCATAAGTGACCATCCTCCTCCTAATCATCATCATCATCATCATCACAATCATCATCATTTGCAGTAGCAGCTAGAGACTATTCTAGAAACACCTACATCTTCTCCATCATAAGGCGCATGAACTACTCCGTATGAGAAATACGAGTAGCTAAGTCACCATTTTGGATAGCTAATTCACTATTCTGGGTTGCTAATTGATTGTTATAAGCAGCTAACTTCTCATTTCTATTAGATATTGTCTCCAACCATTTCTTTCCATACATGCATCATGGATGGCTGAGGTTGCTGCTGTAATGATTCTGCACTATCCTCTCCAGTCGAGCTATGACTTGATTGTACCTCTTGCCACTTCTATGTAAAACTAGTCTGCAAAAGATATTAAAAATAATAAGTTAAACATATAAATAATATAAATATATGAATTATAGTTTTTTGAATATTTATATATGTTGTCTCTGCCCTCTTATTCACCCATTGATTGTCATCCTTTTTTTTTTATGGATGTGTCTGAAGTGCTAATCCAATGTAGGTTCCAGGTTCAACTTTTGCATCTGAATTTCATGACACAAACAACATTAGCAACTTTAAAAATAAAAGTTATATTATTAACAAATGGATAAAAAATTAGGTGCATTAATAATAAACAAGGAAAAGTATCACAAATAATAAATCAATACCGATCTTATAGCATGGTCATTAATGCTGACGAAACCACGAGTGTGAAGTGGGAGCCTAATCCACTATAATTAGATGTATGATTCCTCTAGTTCTTTTGACTTTTGGTTTTGAACTCATCATTATCCCAATATTTCTTCAGCTCCTTCCATACACCCTCCCCAATCCAATCTGGCTTGCAATCATGATTTTTACAAGTCTTATTAAAAATATCAATAAGATGATTTGAACCACGGTGCTCCCAATTTCTCTAGATATGCTGCTCATCCTCTGGATCCCAATTCCTCGGGATATGCTTGTTTCTAAATCCCCAAGATATTACACACTCAAATCAAGCATATTCTCAACTAGTAGTTGTGGTTAAGAAGTGAAAATAAACAAGGCCATTGGTGAGCTAATACAACTATTACTTTCATGACTTGTATCAATGGCTTTGGCTAGCTATCACTTCATTGGACCTTGTTCCTATGGAGTTATTCAGAGTTCTATATTATTCAATTGATTGAAAGAACAAACTTTTAACATCTTGAAGATGACCTTATCATGAGTAGATTTTTTAAGGATATTTAATAAGAATCACTAACATGGGATACTATCAAAAGACCCTCTATAAAGCTACAGCTCACTCATTATGGTGCTTGAGGTTTTTACATTCACCAAAGATGCAAATACTGAAAAATATACTTGGGAAGAATTAAGGTACAAAAATTATGCTCTCCCTTTTTAATCTATTTTCTATTTGTTTGTTCTGTACAGAAACTATGTATATAACTTTGATCAAATAAATGGGTGGCTAATCACTTACTTTCACTCAAAAGAAGAAGAATTAAGCTGCATGTGAGTTGTATGCAGACCATCAAGGACACAAGCTATTTGGGCATGATACATATAAGTCAAAATAATAAAGATTATGATGAAGAACACTTGAATTAAGAACAAATCAGAGAAGGTTAAATAGGAATATTAGTGCCCATAATACCATTTTTTAATTCTAGCACTCAAGTGACATTTAGAGTTGGGATCAACATAACAAGAACTATGCAAATTTGCTAGAAAGAAAAGTATGAATCGGTTAGATTGTGCCACAATTGTTGAATATCTAGATGACATAGAGAGAACTTAGCTAATATAGATGTGATAAGTACCATAAATTCATCAATAAAAGTATTAATTTATTAATTAATTTATATTTATTTTTAAAAATTAATAATTAATTCATATATTTTCAAAAATTAATATTTTTATTAATTTAAAAAATAAAAAATAATAAAAATAAAAAATAAAATATTATTATTAGTAAAAGGAGCTCAATTTTTTGATCGCAATGAAATAAGTATGGAGCAAATTGAAGTTAAAATGAATCAGATGTTAATTTTTAAAGAAAAAATTAAAATAAAAAAAAAATGACTCAGCCAACTCATCAAGCCAAGTCGTAAAGCTAAACCAAGCCGGTGCGCCATCCAAGCTAGCTCAGCCATAGAAGCCATCCGCCGGTCCATGCAACCAGGCATGGATCGCCAGCTCAATAGAAGGCACCCAATCAGAGGATGCCACGTGGCGGACCAAGACCATTAAGAGATTCATAGAAAATTCATCACGGCGTACAGGGACAAAATAGTAATTTTACATGATAAGGCGTGCATTGATTGGTTTGATCTATGGTATGCTCGGCCTACACGATCCATGGGAATAGTTATTACATGATTGGATGGCTATGATGGATCCTGGTCAAGATCGGATGGTTCGTGTCTTTTCCTACTCTGATTCGAAGCCGATCAGCGCTAGATCTTCATCCGATGGCAGTACGCATCTCAAGCGATGATCCAATGGCCCAAGAAGCTCTCGATAATAATTAAAGCATCAAGCAGTGATCCAATAGCCTGATTTGCTCCATCAAGATGCGATCCGATGGCCTACATTAAATTTGACTATGCATAGGATTTTAAAAAGATTTTTAAGCGATTTTAGGGATTGTTTGATCTCCATCTGATGGTCAGATTTCATCCAGTGCAGCAGAATTCAATCCAAAACTCTTTCAATCCAAGTTTTCATCAAATTTCTTCATATTTTGTTGATCAAAACTCTCCTTAGTCCCATATTGCCCAACAACAAATACTCCAGCCCTCCTAACTCTATTTAAAGGACTCCAAGCCTCCAAAAATAATTGTCTTCGATCATGGAAAAGCTACAATCTAGGATAGAAGCCATGCTTAGGTTAAAGGCTGCTTCAAGGCAATGGGTGCTGCGAACAAGAGCCATCTCCTATGCCATCTTCATGCTAACACCGATCTAAGATCAACATCAGCTTTTAACTTTTTTTTTCTTTTTTTTTCTTTTTAATTTCATGTATTTAAATTTTAAATTAAACTTTTAATTAATGCAAATTTTAATTTTCAGCTATTTAAATTTTAGCACTTTATTTTTAATTGCAAGTTTTGAATTCCTATTCTTTATTTTAATTGCTCTTTATTTTATGCAAGTAGATGCTAAGATCTAACTAGTTGATCTTAGTACCAAGTTTAATTTTCTACACTATTTAATTTTTACTTTTTATTTATTTGACTTTAATTTTATCTTTTTTTTTTTTATAAAATCAAAGATTTTAAAACTAAAACACTACCTTCTCTATGGATTCAATTCGACTTACTACTTACTATCTACTTTTAATAAATTTAAGAAGTCAAAAGTAAACTGATAAATATGGTGTCTTAATGACAACATCGTGCTCTTATCAAAGTTTTTAGCGTCATTGCCAAAAAAGACAAGAGTGTTAAATTTTTTAATTTCTTTGATTTTTTTATAAATTAATTATAAAGAAATTTTTAATTTATTTAATTTTTTATAAATAGTGCTTACTAACTTCTTCTTCTTTATTTTGCAGAAAAAAGAGAAAAAAAGAAAAAAAGGAAAAGAACCAAATTAGGGCAAGAAAGCTTCCAATTTTGCTTGGTGAGATCAACCCTCATCCTAAATCTCTTTTTTTTCTATTATTTATTTTATTTTTAAATTAATTAAAAATTACCTACTTAAACCTAATTAAAAGCTTCATGACAAGATTAGAAACCCTAATTACTTAAAGCATGCATCATATTAGTTTTATTTTTATTTTTTTTTTGGTGAACGTTGGAGACAAGGTAAGCATCTTCACTTCAATTACTTGCTTGCATCTAGTTTAAATTACATAGAATCCCTTACTTGAAAAAACTTTTTATGTGTATTCATATTAAACTAAATTAAGGGCACAACCCATTAAATAACATAAGATGGGGATTTAATTATCCTTCTTTGGCCCATAAATAACCAACCAACATCCTACATTGACCTAAGCCTTTAAATTAAAATTAATTAGACATTGATCCTAGAAACTCGAGCTCATTAGGATAAAAAATCCTAAGAGTTGGATCAGGTTAGGATTAGTTAGTTTGACTGGTGTCTAAGAAAAGTAGTTCAGGAATGACTGGATCCAAAGGAAGGTGATTTATAATTGATTCTATTAGCTAACCTAGTCGAGCATAATTAGTATCTAAGGCAAGCAATGGAGGATACTCTCACCAACCTTACACTTACCTGGCTAGTTGATTGGCCGATCTTACACTTGAAGGGCTTGAAGATGACGTTGGCAGTTAGGAGCTATCTAGATCCAGGATAATCTTTAGTTAGGATTGTTTGTCTAACTTGATTGCTAACCAATATTAAACCTAATTAATCCTAATTTCTCTCTCTGTCTCTCTTCTTAGCTTTAGGACTCCTTAGGATCCCTTCTTTAAAACTTTTCTTTCTTTCTTCTCCTTTTCTCCTCTTTTTTTTTAAAAAAATAAAATAAAATAAAATAAAATAAAAATAATTAGAAAATAATAATTAAATAATAAAAATAATTAAAAATAGTAAAAATAATTTTAAAAATAAAAATAAATAAAAATTATAATAAAATAAATAAAAATTATAATAAAATAAATAAAATTATAATAAAATAATAAAATCATTAAAAATTCATTAATTTTTTTAAAAATAAAATAATAATAAAATAATAATAAATAAATAAAAAATTCTAAAAAATTCTAAAAAAATAATAATAATATAAAAATTAAAAATTTTAAAAAATAATAAAAAAAATTATAAAAATTAAAAATATCTAAAAAATTTTGAACCACATGTTAGGGTTGCA
This sequence comes from Cocos nucifera, assembly GCA_006176705.1. Lineage (NCBI taxonomy): Eukaryota > Viridiplantae > Streptophyta > Magnoliopsida > Arecales > Arecaceae > Cocos > Cocos nucifera. Next base: position 124,398 of record QRFJ01000754.1, read on the forward strand.
CTAGCACATACATGGTAGGAAATCACTTTACCTAATCTAGTTGAATCTAATTATGAAATTAAATGGCTGAACAATATTAAACCCAATAATCAAATGGCTGAAAATTTTAGAAAACCATCTAGATAGATAAAAAAATATTTTATTCCTTCCACCTATAACCCATCGACTTGTATCCAGTTATTTGATGTCCATGCTATCTACTATGAGATCAAGTCAGCCATAATCTAGATGCTTCCATCTTTGTATGGAAACATCAATGAAGATCCATATAAGCATCTGGATGAATTTTTAGAAATCTGCTCTACGGTGAGGATTCAAAATTTGATTAAAAATATCCTTAGATTAATTTTATTCTCCTTTTCATTAAAAGACAAAGCCAAATACTAGCTTGGCATAAGAGGAAGATCAATCCAAACTTAGACTGAATTACAGAGTAAATTTCTCAAGAACTTATTAGAAAATGCCCACACTATGGTTTGTCTAAGTGGAAAATAGTGTTAGATATATGTGCCCTAGAAGCCAGAATTGGCTGACGCTTGTAATACACTTCTAGAGGCAAAATTGTAATTTTGACTATAATCAAAAATTGAGTTATTTTCTATCACATATGTGTATTTAGTGTTTGTGATACATCCTTTGAGTTAATGGTAATGATAATTCATATTTTCAAAAGTTAAAAATTTAAGACATGAATAATCATTATTAACTCATAAAATGCTCCCGACCATAGGATCATCACGAGGATGGTGATTGATCCGGAAGGTTGGTGTACAATCGCTTCTCTTTAGTAGATGAATCTTGAGTCTACGGTGTGGAGACATCGGAGTGAGAGTATAGGTACTCGTTAGAGAATGAGGGCACTGAGCGTGACCACCTCGAGTAGTCATTAGGAAGTCTACCTTCTCGTCAATGACTGACTCGATGCTGTAGTGGTGTGTCTGGTTCTTTGACCTGAGGTGCATCGGCAGTTCACCTTGAGGGTGTTATAGTTTGACTACACCATAACTCGATCTCCTAGCCATATGGAATCCTGAGGTGTATGTTGGCTATAGCATGTTCATTGTAGGAACTGGATTGCATCAAGATGGAATCTATCTACCTCGGTGGTAGAGGAGCAGCCCTATGATGATCATGAGAATCAAGTCCAGAAGCCCATGGCCATGGTAGAGTGAAATAATAGAAAGAGTTTCTATTTAGATTTTCACATCGGACTTGAATCGAATGATTACATCATATGACAGAAACTAGGGTTTGACGAGTTCACCTTAACCCTAATCTGATCGGAGCTCAAGATAGAAGAACTTAATCACACAGGTAGCTGCACCAAGAGGTTCGCATTCAGCTCTGATGGGTTGCCACCATATACTGCTAGGTGTCACTGGTGGATTTTGGGAGCAATTAGAATGATTTAGATGATCGATCATTCTAGCTGTTCGAATCAGAAGAGTTCTGATCCATCGAAAGGAGTTTCGATGATGTCGATGATAGAGATCATGACATATCCCATTACCATACAGAACTGAACCTAACTGGGTCACACAAACAAGGGTTTGAATCTGGTGATCATCAATTGAACTGATCCAGTTCAATTGATCTGAATGAGATTCAATTAGGTTCAAGAAAATCGTGCTAGCACTCGATTGAACCTAACGTTCTTCTTTTACTATCATAAATAGTTGTCCTGACTGAGCCAAAGGAGTTTGTGCTCGATCAGAGGCCTTCACTTGGTCTGACTGGAGCCTGTCCAGGTCAGAAAAGGGTTGTCTTATTTTGTAAGATAATACCTACCATTTTTGGTCACCTGCCATTTCTCATCCTTTGACTTTGGTCAAAAGTTGACCTTTGACTGGTCAAATGTTGACCATTGACACTTTGACTTTTGTCCACATGTGTCACACACCTATTGGAGAGCTGGTGGGGGCTTGTCCCCCTACCAGAACCTGGCAAGGAGGAGGGCGCATGCCACCCTTGGCGTGTGCCCAAGCTGGAGGCGCCCAGGAGTCCCTGTTGGACAGGGACTCCATCTCCTTTTTTTTGGATTCCGATTAGAGTTCTCCTAAGAACCAACTTTGACTGGTCTTAGGCACCATCTAAGGAGGAATCCAAGGGACTCTATTCCCACCAATCAGATTTAGATCTGATTTCACAAAGGGTTGTGATTGGTTGGGAAGAAGAGGAGTTGGATCACGCATAGTCTATAAATAAGACCCTGCGCCCAACTCAAAACACATGTAAACAATTCTCCATGCCCCAAGGCTGCCTCTCTCCTCCTCCTCCATGCCAAGTTCATCTTCTCCCTCTCCTCTCCATGTCCAAAGAAGTTTGGGATTCTTGGTTGGTGCAATCCAGATGAGAGAAAGGCGACTAGAAAGCTAGAAGGCTGCGCTGCTGCAAAGGACAACTGCTGATCTTCGAAAGGTATTTTGAAGATCCTCCAAATCAGATTCAGATCTAATTTTTGGAGATGTGATAGAGAAGAAGAGGATCTCTAGATCCAGCCTGAGTGGATACCGGTAGAGGCCAGGCACTTGCGTGGCTAGATCCAGAACCTTCCGCTGCTTACAGGATCATCAACGGGTAATAGGATTACCCTACATCAAGATAAATTAAATTTGATTTAATTTATCTATATTTTATTTTAATTATTAAAATAATAAAAATTAGATCTAAAATATCTCAGATCTAATTTGGATCAAAGAAAAAAAATTTTAAAATATATCTCTTGATCCGATCAGATCTGAACGAACCTGGTCCGGAAAAATCAGGATTTTTCCTTCAACTGGTATCAGAGCCAAGGTTCTAAAGTATTTAGATCTAATTTTAAATTTATTTTAATTAAAAAATAAGTGATTTTAGATGTCACATGAGATGTGATCAGATCTAAAATTAGAAAAAATTAAAATTAAATGATTTGGATCTAAGATTAGAAAATATGCATGACTAGTTCTAAAATAGAATAGTTCTATAGAATAGTCTTGCATGTTTTCAATTTAATTTGATTAAATCATATTTTAGATCTATTTATTTACTATTTTTTGATATTATAATTATTATAATAACATCTAAAAAATAGTAAATAAAAATTATTTAATTTTAAACATCATATGAGATATGATTGATGCATGTCTAGACTAGTTGTAGAATAGTTCTACATAGTTGTCTAGATTAGAGTTTATTTTGATAAGATCAATTTAAATCTAATTTTTTAGATTATTATGAGATAATTTAGATCTGAAAAATATGCATGATTCGATACATGAGATGTATGCAAAATATGCCATGATTAGATCTAATTTGTATATGAGATATATGATATAGATCTAAAACTATTTGTAGTATTACATGTTCCTGATTAAGGCATTCCTCTTGGCCGTCCGATCATAAGAATGAAGAAGGGTTTAAAGGCCCTCTCCTCCCATCCGATGGGGTGTTCTTATGATGTGTAGGGGTGCTGCGCGTTCGTCCTTAATCAGAAATCCAAAACTTACTTTCTGCAAAATCCTAGATCCTGAAACCCTAGGATTTATTGTGCATATTTTATTTATGAACCCTACTTAATTAAAAATTAAGATTATGAAATATTAATTAGGTCTAAAATTGAGAATTTTAGATCTAAGACATATTCATAATACTGGGTTCGGGCTTGGGTAGCTCAATTAGGTCTAAGCGGTTGATCAAATCGAATCAAGAGTTGGTTAGATGGGATCAACAATGCTTAAATTGACCAGCCTAATAGGATTAAGTCTGGGTCAAGATTTCTCTTTTGTCCATTGCTATCGTGTCGTCTCATCCTCCTCCGTCTCTCGCCGCCGGTTCTTCCCGCTCTTTTCCTCTTTTTCGTCTTCCCCGCTTCGGCGTCCGCCTGTGCCCGCTCTCCACACCTCCCCCCTCGCTTTCCTTTCCTTCGCCTCGCCTTTCTCGATCGCTCCTCCTATTCTCTCCCGTCGCCCCTCTCTCCATACCCGCTTCAGTGCTGCAGTGGTCGGGGCCACCGTTACGGTCTGTCTCAGTTTCGACCTCCCTTCCCGCTCTGTTTTTCGAAGTAGTTCAATAACACATGTCAAAAATCATCAACACAACACAGATGTGTAGGCAGAAAGTTAGCAAGAGTGTCCCAACAGCAAGCCAGAGTTCATTCGACAAGCAACGACTAATTAGGCTTAGAGGTTGAGTCTGGATTGTAGGCTAACCTAATTAGTTCTGGCTCAATAATTTGGTGTCTAAGGTAAGTTTGGCACATATGACCGACCAATTTTTAATTGGGAGCTACTCGATCTGAATGCGTTCTTGTACGAGTTAATGGCATATCCCTTCCACCGGTCTCACTTATCTGGCTATATCTATTGACTCAGTTCTGATTTGAGGTGGTCAATAATCCGACCTAACCCATGCCACTAGGTTAGTCATAATTATTATGACTATGACAAGTCTAGTTTAATGAGACCTGAATCAATTCTTCCTAAGAAAAGATTAAGTCTGAGGTCTTCCACCATTGTAGATGTGCGGGCCATTCTCGGGATTGATTTGTTTCGACTGAATACAGTGGCTCAGTTGCATCGAAAAGATGCAACCATGTCTATTAGGCATTAGATGCTATGGCCTGGAGATGAGTTTGGCTTAATATTCTGGATATGTCGAGAGACTCAATTAGGAATAGTAGTCTGTGCAAATGGTGGTCTGACTTAACTAAGGAGTGGGATCAATATATCTGGATACGGTGAGATTCATGAATTAGAGACCAAGTTTGGGGCACCATGATTAGAGAATCATTTGAACAGGAGTTTGTTCACTCATTGGCTAACCCATTCATCAATAATTGTTAGGATGGTTGATAGTCAGCTGGTGAGACCGCACCACCCACTAGAAATCATTAATCATGGAGATTTTTGCATCTCTACAGAGGGAGTGCAGAAATCAAAGAAAATAGTGGAAGCTAATTTGTATAAAAATAAAATCCCTAAACAAATTGATCAAGTGATAATTACGGTATCTAACTAGAATCTTTGACTCTCTATAGAAAAATATCTACGTCCAACCCATTAGCACGTATCCTGGACACACATAGACTGACTGGACCCAATTATAAAGATTGGCTCAGGAACTATAAAATCATTTTGGATTCTGAGAAGTTAACCCATGTATTGGACCAGGACCCACCTTACCAGTCCATCCATCCGCTGAATAGAGAGCATCTCTGAAAAAATGGATAGACGAAGATAATAAGGCCAGATATTACATGTTGGGCTCGATGTCTGATGAGCTCCAGCACCAACATGAAGATATTAGGACTGCTCGCCAAATGTTGGCTCACCTGTAAGAGATGTTTGGTGAACAGAGTCGCGCAGCCAAGTATCAAGTCACGAAATGACTTTTTAAGGCTAAGATGCATGATGGGCAGTCAGTCCAAGATCACTGTCTGATGATGATCAAGGACTTGGAAGAGCTTGAGAAGCTCGGTGTGAAGTTAGACTTGGATCTGCAGAACGATGTTATTCTGCAATCCTTGACTGATGCATATGGGCAATTCATCATGAATTACCACATGCATAAACTTCAAAATTCCTTGGCCGAATTAATGAACATGCTGGTCACCGCTGAGCTTTCTATGAAAGGTTCTAAAGGCTCAGTTCTTGCTATGGAATGGACTTCTTCCAAAAGAAAGTCTTCTGGAAAAGAAAAAGAAGTCTGCAAAAAAGCAGAAGGTGGAAGGAGGAAAGAAGAAGAAGGACAGAGCCAAAAAAAAAGGCCGCTGTCAAAGAAAAGTATTTTTCCATTGCAACAGCGACGGCCACTGAAAGCGGAACTGCCCTACTTACCTGGCCACCCTGAAGAACAAGAAGGAAGGTCCTTCTGGAGGTATGCTCGTTATTGAGTCTAACCTTATGGTTTCTTCTGCATCCAGTTGGGTGCTTGACTCTGGTTCTAGTGCTCATCTGTGCACTTCCATGCAGGATCTTGAGGATAGCAGGAGGCTGAGGGATGGAGACATGATCCTACGCATCGAAAATGGAGCAAGAGTTGCTGCAGTGGCGGTGGGAACATACCCTCTTCGATTACCATCTGGTTTAGACTTAGTTTTGAAAGACTGTTATTATGTGCCTGCAGCTAGCAGGAATTTGATTTCTGTTTCATGCTTAGCACTAGAAGGCTATGTGATTACCTTCTTTAAGGACCATTGTAACATTCTTTATGAAAGAAATAAAATTGCAAATGGTTTCCTTATTAATGGTCTTTATCAGCTACATATTGATGTATCTATTCTAACTATCGAGCAAAACGTGAATGCCAAACGACCTAGGGATAGTCCAAATGATAGGTATCTATGGCACCTGAGATTAGGTCATATAGCAGAAGATAGGATCAACAAATTGGAGAAAAATGGGCTATTGAGTCCATTGACTTTCGAGTCATATCCAACTTGTGAATCTTGTCTTCAAGGCAAAATGACTAAACTCCCTTTTGTTAGGACATGGGGAAAGGGCCACAGATCTCCTTGCCCTAGTACATACTGATGTGTGCGGCCCATTTGATGTGCCGGCTAGAGGCAATTTTGTCTACTTCATTACCTTTATCGATGATCTATCTAGGTATGGGTATGTGTATCTTATGAGACACAAGTCTGAAGCTTTTGAAAAGTTCAAAGAATTCAGACATGAAGTAGAAAAACAAACTGAAAAACCCATTAAGGTTCTTCGATCAGATCGAGGAGGTGAATACTTTAGCCGAAAATTCCTAGACTATCTCAAGGAAAATGGCATAGTCTCTCAATGGACTCCACCAGGAACACCTCAACTCAATGGGGTTTCAGAATGGAGAAATCGGACTCTATTGGATATGGTCCGATCCATGATGAGCTTCACAGACCTTCCCTGATTTTCTTTGGGGACACTCATTGTTAACTTCAATTTATCTACTGAATAGGGTTCCCTCTAAAACCGTTCCTACCACACCGTATGAGATATGGCACGGTAAGAAACCAAGTCTGAGTCATCTCAGAATTTGGGGTTGTCCGGCTCATGTCAAAAGACAACAAGCGGACAAGTTAGAGTTTAGGTCCTTCAGAGCTCGATTCATAGGATATCCTAAAGAGTCATTAGGATACTATTTCTACATTCCAGAAGACCACAATGTGATTGTGAGTCGACATGCCATCTTTCTTGAAAAATAGTTTATTCAAGATAGCGGCATTGGAAAGCAGATTAAGCTTGATGAGAAAGTCTCACAAGTACAACGAGCTAAGGACCAATTGGAACCAAATCAGGTTGAGCCAATAAGAACACTACCTCCTCCACCTCGTAGATCGAAAAGAGTTTTCCGTCCCCCTGAAAGATACTTAGGTATTATTTCAGAGGAAGTAGAGAAAATATTCCTCGTAGGTAATGGTGCTCATGGTGATGATCCCAAAACCTACAATGAGGCGATATCAGATATCGACTCCGAGAAATGGCTAGAGGCAATGCAGTCAGAAATTGACTCGATGCACTCAAACCAAGTCTGGACCTTGGTAGATCCACCAGAAGGTATAGTACCTATTGGGTGTAAATGGATCTTCAAGAGAAAGATTGGTGCAGATGGGAATGTGGAGACATTCAAGGCTAGACTAGTGGCAAAAGGTTATAGTCAACGCGAAGGCATTGACTATCAGGATACCTTTTTTTCAGTGGCTATGCTAAAATCCATCCGCACATTGCTTGCCGTTGCAGCCTATTTCGATTATGAAATATGGCAAATGGATGTGAAAACGGCATTCTTAAATGGATATCTTGAGGAAGATATCTATATGGAACAGCCGCTAGGTTTCACATCCAGTGATACTGATCACAAGGTTTGCAAGCTGCAAAGGTCCATATATGGACTTAAGCAAGCATCTCGGAGCTGGAACACTCGTTTCAATGATGTGATCAAAATGTTTGGTTTCATCAAAAATGAAGAAAAATCGTGTGTCTTCAAAAAGGTCAGTGGGAGCGCTGTTGTCTTCCTCGTATTGTACGTGGATGACATCCTCCTTATTGGGAATGATATTCCCATGTTGACAACAGTCAAAATATGGTTGTCCAAAGAAATTCTCCATGAAAGACCTAGGTGAAGCATCCTTTATTCTAGGAATTAAGGTCTATAGGGATAGACCGAATAGGATGCTAGGACTTTCACAGAAGATGTACATAGAGGAAGTACTAAAGAGGTTTAGTATGGAAAACTCTAAGAGGGGATTAATACCCTTCAGACATGGTATTCATCTTTCCAAGAAGATGTGCCCTAGCACACCTGAGGAAATAGAACGCATGAGCAAGATCCCTTATGCTTCTGCAATAGGGAGCCTCATGTATGCCATGCTATGTACACGACCTGATATAGCCCATGCTGTGAGTGTCACAAGCAGATATCAGTCAAATCCAGTGAAGAACACTGGACTTCTGTGAAATGTATCCTTAAGTACTTAAGAAGAACTAAGGATATGATGTTGGTCTTTGGTAATGGAGAACTCCAAGTCTAGGGATACACAGACTCGGATTTCATGTCCGATGTAGATAGATGATCGAAAGTCGACATCTGGGAGTCTGTTTGTGTGCAATGGTGGTGCTGTCAGCTGGAAGAGTTTCCAAGCAAAACTGTGATAGCAGATTCCACCATGGAAGCAGAATATATCGCTGCATCAGAGGCTGCGAAGGAAGCATTCTGGTACAAGAAGTTTGCTGCAGAAATCGAAGTAATGCCATCAGATGCCATTCCTCTATACTGCGACAATAATGGTGCCATAGCCCTTGCTAAGGAGCCAAGGTCTCACCAGAAATTCCAAGCACATTGAGCGGCGATACCACCTCATTCCGCGATTACCTCGAGAAGGGTTACGTCGAGGTCAAGAGAGTCAACTCCGTAGATAATGTGGCAGACCCACTTACAAAGCCATTGGGACAACAAAAGATCGAAGCCCACCTTGAGAAGATGGGACTTAGACTTATAGCCAATTGGCTTTAGGGAAAGTGGAAGATTGTTAGATATATGTGCCCTAGAAGCCAGAATTGGCTGACACTTGTAATACACTTCTAGGGGCAAAATTATAATTTTGACTATAATCAATAAAATGGGTTATTTTCTATCACATATGTGTATTTAGTGTCTGTGATACATCCTTTGAGTTAATGGTAATGATAATTCATATTTTCAAGAGTTGAAAATTTAAGACATGAATAATCATTATTAACTCATAAAATGCTTCCGACCATAGGATCATCATGAGGATGGTGATTGATCCGGAAGGTTGGTGTACAATCGCTTCTCTTTAGTAGATGAGTCTTGAGTCTATGGTGTGGAGACATCAGAGCGAGAGTATAGGTACTCATTAAAGAACGAGGGCACTGAGCGTGACCACCTCGAGTAGTCATTAGGAAGTCTACCTTCTCGTCAATGACTGACTCGATGCTGCAGTGGTGTGTCTGGTTCTTTGACCTGAGGTGCATCGGTAGTTCACCTTGAGGATGTTATAGTTTGACTACACCATAACTCGGTCTCCTAGCCATTCGAAATCCTGAGGTGTATGTTGGCTATAGCATGTTCATTGTAGGAACTGGATTGCATCAAGATGGAATCTATCTACCTCGGTGGTAGAGGAGCAGCCCTATGATGATCATGAGAATCAAGTCCAAAAGCCCATGGCCATGGCAGAGTGAAATAATAGAAAGAGTTTCTATTTAGGTTTTCACATCGGACTTGAATCGAATGATTACATCATATGATAGAAACTAGGGTTTGACGAGTTCACCTTAACCCTAATCTGATCGGGGCTCAAGATAGAAGAACTTAATCACACAGGTAGCTGCACCAAGAGGTTCGCATTCAGCTCTGATGGGTTGCCACCATATACTGCTAGGTGTCACTGGTGGATTTTGGGAGCAATTAGAATGATTTAGATGATCGATCATTCTAGCTGTTCGAATCAGAAGAGTTCTGATCCATCGAAAGGAGTTTCGATGATGTCGATGATAGAGATCATGACATATCCCATTACCATACAGAACTGAACCTAACTGGATCACACAAACAAGGGTTTGAATCTGGTGATCATCAATTGAACTGATCCAGTTCAATTGATCTGAATGAGATTCAATTAGGTTCAAGAAAATCGTGCTAGCACTCGATTGAACCTAACGTTCTTCTTTTACTATCATAAATAGTTGTCCTGACTGAGCCAAAGGAGTTTGTGCTCGATCAGAGGCCTTCACTTGGTCTGACTGGAGCCTGTCCAGGTCAGAAAAGGGTTGTCTTATTTTGTAAGACAATACCTACCATTTTTGGTCACCTGCCATTTCTCGTCCTTTGACTTTGGTCAAAAGTTGACCTTTGACTGGTCAAATGTTGACCATTGACACTTTGACTTCTGTCCACATGTGTCATGCACCTATTGGAGAGCTGGTGGGGGCTTGTCCCCCTGCCAGAAACTGGCAAGGAGGAGGGCGCACGCCTAGGGTGGCGTGTGCCCAAGCTTGAGGAACCCTAGGAGTCCCTGTTGGATAGGAACTCCATCTCCTTTTTGGATTCCGATTAGACTCCTCCTAAGAACCAACTTTGACTGATCTTAGGTGCCATCTAAGGATGAATCCAAGGGACTCTATTCCCACCAATCAGATTTAGATCTGATTTCACAAAGGGTTGTGATTGGTTGGGATGAAGAGGAGTTGGATCACGCATAGTCTATAAATAAGACCCTACGCCCAACTCAAAACACATGTGAACAATTCTCCATGCCCCAAGGCTGCCTCTCTCCTCCTCCTCCATGCCAAGTCCATCTTCTCCCTCTCCTCTCCATGCCCAAAGAAGTTTGGGATCTCAGTTGGTGCAATCTAGACGAGAGAAAGGCGACAGAAAGCTAGAAGGCTGCGCTGCTGCAAAGGACAACTGCTGATCTTCGAAAGCTATTTTGAAGATCCTCCAAATCAGATTCAGATCTAATTTTTGGAGATGTGATAGAGAAGAAGAGGATCTCCAGATCTAGTCCAAGTGGATACCGATAGAGGCCAGGCACTTGCATGGCTAGATCCAGAACCTTCCACTGCTTACAGGATCATCAATGGGTAATAGGATTACCCTACATCAAGGTAAATTAAATATGATTTAATTTATCTATATTTTATTTTAATTATTAAAATAATAAAAATTAGATCTAAAATATTTTAGATCTAATTTGGATCAAAAAAAAAATTAAAATATATCTCTTGATCCAATCAAATCTGAACGAACCTGATCTGGAAAATCAGGATTTTCCTTCAAATAGTTCAAGCTATCACTGGATTTGCTCAACATCCAGAAAAATAAATTCATGAGTCATAAGAGAGACTTAAGGAACTTATTAGCAAAATGTCCACACTATGGTCTATCTAAGTGGCAAATAGTTCAAGCTTTCTATGATGGTTTAGGAGACTAATATAGATAGATGGTAGATGTATCTTATCGAGGTGCATTCATGAACAAGAGTGAGGACGAAGTCTATACCTTGTTTGAAATCTTGAGTGAAAATTCAATCAACCATGCTTCGTTATCTTTCTACCAAACCTGGATAGGGATCCATGAATTTAAACATCTAGAATCTAGTCCTAAGGCTAATTCGAATTTGATAAATAAAGTAGACCTTCTTGCCCAGAAATTAGATCAACTCCTAACCCTAGGTCTATAATTTCTTGCATAATTCACATCACTCTCTAATTATCAAGAGATTTGTTCAATTTATACTAGCCCAACCCATCATGTGAGTGAATGTTCTATGGCTGTACAGTTTTCATCTTTTATCCAAGAACAAGTTCAAGCTACTCAAGGCTACTCCAAACTGATTAATGATCTTTTTTCAAATTCATATATCCCAGATTAGAGAAACCACCCTAATTTTTCTTGGATATCCTAACAAACTCAGGCTTGGATCTAATATCAAAATTATGCCTATAATAAGGTCAACCTAGTCAGTCTTTCTACTCATTATATTATAATCAGCCATCATACCCACCTTCTCAATAGATCAATCTAGCTAACGATAGATTTAATCAACTTTAATAATTAATTCTAAATTAATAATAATCAATCTTGACTCAACAAGAATCTATCGTCAGGCTAGAAGCTCAAATAGGATAATTAGCTGAGTCTAATATGAGGAGAGAACTAGGTCAATTATCGAGCTAACCTATTCATATAAACAATCCATCTATTGTCCACCAACCATCTGGACCTAATTATCAATCCAATGTTCCACCTAAGAATCTCCAATTAGAGAATGCCAAAGTAATTTCTAAAATTAAAAGTTATAGAATTCTTATGGACCCATACCAAGACCAAGTGAGAGAGGCTAGTACTAATTCTAACCAAAATAAAAATTTAGAGAAATAGATTAGTACTGAGACTAACCATATAGAAGAACCTAAGTTTAGAATCAGTACTGATGCTGGTTTCAATTTAAATAAGATACATATAGAGAAAAAGAGAATAGATGATTTATCTAAAACCTATAAACCTAATGTCCTGTTCCCTTCACCCCTAAAAGCTGATTCTTCTTACAAAAATCAAGGGGCATGTAATAAAGTATCAACGAAGTCATTTAAACAAGATCATATTAATTATCTCCAAAATAAAATCCATCTTTAGTCATCCTTCTAGTACCTATTGCATTAAACTCAACTTCTAATACAAAAGCTCAATATATTAGCATTTTAGATGAACAAATAGGAGAAATTCTTAACAAACATGGGACTAAGAATGGGATCACAAACTATGTTTTTAAAATTAAAAATAAATATATTAATAAAGAAATAATAAACTATCTTTTTGAGGTTGGCAATCAAAAACCATTGTAATTTGTCAATCCAATATTTGATACGGGATAGGTAAGCTACATTGTGTTTAGCTGAAGATGGTAAACTTAGCACTTATTAGGAGGCAATCCAATATTAAGTTTTCTTTTATCTAATTCATCTTTTTAGTTGATTTTCTTTTTAGAATAATTTGAATAAGTTGGAAGAAAATCCAAATTTTCAAAGGCATGTACTGGACCACGAACATATTGAGTCAGGTGTATTCTTTTTTCTTTATTACATTCTTTATTTTTTCTTCTCCATTGAGGATAATATCGATTAAGTTGGAAGGAAGAATAAAATTTTAAATTTTTTTTAAAGTCCTCAAAGAAGTTAGTATTTAGTATTTAGATATCCGATTATGCTTAAGAATTGAGTTGAACTAAGTATTTTTTAAAAAAAATTGATGCACAGATCAAAAAATTTATGAGATATTAAGGGATTAAGTATTAAAAAAATCTAATAAAGAGTTAATTCTAGAACATAAAACATTTTTCTTTGAGCAATTCTAGTTCTTTCTACCAGCATCAAAAGAAAAGTCTACTTTTTATGGGCTTACGTAGGGTAACTATATATTTTTTCATCAAAAAAAATAATCACTCTTAAAATAAAATAGTTTTTAAGTACTTCTCACTGAGTAATTAGGCCTCTTTGCCTAATCAAGCATTGAGTTTCATGTCAAAAGATGGAAAGGATGAGGAAGCTAGTTGTAAAGCTAGTCTTAACTCATAGCCTGTTTGATTTGAGCTAGTAAGCCTGAGAGATATTTTATATCTAGGCTCTAAAGCCAACTAGTTTGCGAGTCATTGGCCCAAGACTCGCTACATGGATCAAATAGAAAGCTTAAGGGGTTAAGATACTTAATAGTGGTATAATATTTTAAAAAAATTATTAATTTTTCACCAAGTAACCGGGTCCCATTGCCTAAGCAAGAAATAATATTCGCATTAAAAACTGGGTAATATAAATAAAAAAAATTAATAAATAAAGGGTGGAAGTAGCAATACATTTGCCCATATGAAAGTTTAGACAATTCAGAGATAAAGTATGAATAATTTAAAAAAAAATAAAAAAAATTATTATTCTTCACTTAATTTTTATATTGGTAATTACTAATACCCTAATGATAAACCTCACCTATGCTCTACTGAACATCAATAGCCATTTTGAAATTGTTTAGGTAAAATTCAAAATTTTAAAGTTAAAAGATAGCTAAAACTAAATTTTTTCTTTACTCGAGGACAAGCAAAGCTTAAGTTGAAAGGTGTGATAAGTAATATAAATTCACCAATTAAATTATTAATTAATTTATATTTATTTTTAAAAATTAATAATTAATTAATATATATTTTTAAAAAATTAATATTTTTATTAACTAAAAAATAATAAAAATAAAAAAATAAAATATTATTATCAGTAAAAAGAGCTCAATATTTTGATCATAATAAAATAAGTTTAGAACAAATCAGAGTTAAAATGGATAAGATATAAATTTAAAAAAAATAAAATAAAAAAGAAAAATGGCTCAGTCGGCTCATCAAGTCAAGCCGCAAAGCCAAGCAAAGCCGATGCACCATCCAAGCTAACTCAATCACAGAAGCTGCCCGTCAGTCTATGAAACCAGGTATGGACTGCCAGCTCAACAGAAGGCGCCCAATCAAAGGATGCCACGTGGTCGACCAAGACCATTAAGAGGTTCATAGAAGATTTATTACAGCATATAGGAGCAAAATGATAATTTCACATAACAAGGCACATGCTGATTGGTCCGATCTATAGTGCACTCGATCTATGCGGTCTATGGGAACAGTTATTGCACGATCAAATGGCTACGATGGATCTCGATCAAGATTGGATGGTCCGTATCTTTTTCTACTATGATTCGAAGCTGATCAATGCCAGAGCTTCATCCAATGGCAGCACACATCCCAAGCGATCATCCAATGGCCCAGGAAGCTCTCGATGGTGATTAAAGCATCAAGCAGTGATCCAACATTTCGATTTGCTCTAAGGTGCGATCCGATGGCCTATATTAAATCTGACTATGGATAGGTTTTTAAAAGGATTTTTTAGTAATTTTGGGAACCATTTGATCCCCATCTGATGGTCAGATTTCACCCAAAGTAGCAAAATTCGATCCAAAACTCTTTCAATCCGAGTTTTCATCAAATTTCTTCATATTTTGCCATTCAAAACTCTCCTTAGTCCTATATTGCCTAACAACAAATACTGCAGCCCTCTTAACTCTATTTAAAGGACTCCAGGCCTCCAAAAATAATTATCTTCGATTATGAAAAAGCTACAGTCCAGGGTGGGAGCCATGCTTGGATTTCAAGACAACGGGTGCTGTGAAGAAGAGCTGTCTTCTACACCATCTTCATGCCGACGCCGATCTAAGATCGAAATTAGCTTTTAATTTTTTTTTTCTAATTTTATATGTTTAAATTCTAAATTAAACTTTTAATTAATGTAAATTTTAATTTTTAGCTATTTAAATTTTAGCACTTTATTTTTAATTATAAATTTTAAATTTCTATTCTTTATTTTAATTGCTCTTTATTTTATGCAAGTAGATGCTAAGATCTAACAAGTAGATCTTAGTACCAAGTTTAATTTTGTACACTATTTAATTTTTATTTTTTATTTATAATTTTTATTTTTTAACTTTAATTTATCTTTTTTATCTTTTTTTAATAAAATTAAAAATTTTAAAATTAAAATACTATCTTTTCTATGGATTCAATCCAACTTACTACTTATTATATATTTTTAATAAATTTAAGAAGTCAAAATTAAACTGATAAATATGGTATCTTAACGACAACATCATGCTCTTATCAAGATGCATGATATATTGATTTAAAAGTCATCTGCCTACACAGAACACATCCATTGCTAGTGTGTATAAGATGATGAGCCATGCCCTTGGACAAACACATCTCTCCAAATGTATTCTTGCAAAA
Source organism: Cocos nucifera (assembly GCA_006176705.1). Classification (NCBI taxonomy): domain Eukaryota; kingdom Viridiplantae; phylum Streptophyta; class Magnoliopsida; order Arecales; family Arecaceae; genus Cocos; species Cocos nucifera. Next base: position 140,191 of record QRFJ01000754.1, read on the forward strand.
TGAAATAAAGGTCAAGATGTGGATTAAGCATGAAAAAGAGATATTACCTAGGAATCAGCTTTAGAAACAGATCTATAGTTGGAGGTTATAGTATATGCTCTTTTGTACCTCTCGATGGTAGCTTTCACACTGCACACACAGAATAGCAATGTTCATTAAAACCTTAGAAGTCATGTGTTCCAAAACCATTCATTTTAATAGGTCATATTTTGTCATATTTGATTTTATTGATTGGTTGACTAGAAGTGTTCCTCTAGAATCATTCTTATGTTGCATTTAGAGATTGTTCAATCAGAAAAAGAAAGAAGGATGATGTGGTAGGATCCATATACTATTTTTGACCGACCAATGGCGAATGGTGATGGGGATGGGTGGAGATGGGAAGCTAGCATTAGTGATGGCTAATGAGGGAAGATGGAAGACCGATGTTGCTGCATTGGTGATGGTTGATGAGAGAAGATGATAGATCAGAGGTGGGGATGGCCAATGGAGGAAGAAAAAGACCGACATCAGTGATGGGAGGAAGGAAGATGGTGATGGAGGCTATGGTTCTTCAATAGGGGAAGCTGGGAAGAATCAAAAGACCAAAGAGAAGATGAAAGTCGATGGGCGATTGAGGAAGAAAAAGATCGATGTCGATGATGGGAGGAAGGAAGATGGTAATGGTTGCTATGGTTCCTCAATAGGGGAAGTCGAGAAGAATGGGAAGGAGTTGGAAGACCAAAGGAAAAGGGAACTCATGGAACAAAAAAATCTGAAGGCCCCTAGCTACCTAAAAAACATGCTAATTGGTTAAATCAATTAGCTAATGCTAATCGGGGCTAATAGATAGGTTTGGGCTAACCCAGGCACCTTATGTGTAAATCAGGTTCAATTAACTCTTAATTAACTATAAATAACTCTTAAATAAATAATTATAACTAACTATTGATTATGAATATATATTAATTACTATATCTAAATTAACTCTTATACATCTCAATTAGGATATGTAATATATATAATCAAGACATATTCAATAATCAATATACATTACTTTCTAGCTATTAATTATATATATATATAATCAAGATATATAAGAGTTAATAGATATATTTCAAAAAATAAATAAGTATTTTGAAATTGATGCACACATTATAGTAGCCAGATACATGAATTTGAGGGATTAGAAGGAAAAAGATGCAAAATCAACTTGACTGCACTAGATCATCAGGGTTCTGACACTACCAAATTAGAATAGTCGGGTCCAAGCCCCGGCACGTCGAATTTTAATTGAAACACCATATCAAAATGGTAATGATATTGGGCTTTTTCACTTGTTGAGCTTCTCTCATGCTCCACCCAATAAGATGGAAAGGCTCCTATTAACTCTGTGGCTAGTGCAAATCTAAATGCAAGACAACTCTACAAATATTTGGAGTTCTTGTTTAACTTTATTAATATTTTTTCTCTATAAACAAAACCTTTAAGGCTACATTATAATTAGATTTTTGCGGTTATTAAATCCCTCAAAAATGCCCTAAAAAAATCATTTAGATAATTTTTTCAAATCCCTAGAAAAATTTATTGGCATTCCTTCAAAAAATCTCTTAGAAAATAATAATAAAAATAATTTATTTAGAATCCCTAGGATAATACCTCGGACAAGAATATAATAATATAATTTATTTAGCATCCCTTAAAAATCCCTCAGAAATTGATCAAAAATAATTTTTGATGGATTTTCCAAGGGAACAGTTTTTCACCAAAAATTTCTCAGTAAGAACTCATCTATGAGGGAAAAGTCCCTCAAAAATTATTTGTGCGAGGGATGTTTTATGAAAAATTTTTTATTAAAAATTCTTCACCAAGAACTCATTTACGAGGGAAAGATCCCTCGGAAAATCCCTTGCGATAATAATTTCTGAGGGATTTTCCAAGAAAGAATTTTTCATCAAAAATTTTGTAGTAAGAAGTCATTTATAAGGGAAAAGTTCCTTTAAAAAATCCTCAAACAAATAATTTATGAGGAATTTTTTGAAGGAACATTTTTCATCAAAAATTTTTTAGTAAAAACTCATTTATGAGAAAAAAATCCCTTGGAAAATCCCTCAAAAATTATGTTTGTGAGGGATTTTTTGAGAACAATTTTTCATCAAAATTTCTATGGAAAGATCTCTCAAAAAATCCCTCAAAAAAAAAATTTCCAAGGGATTTTTTGAGAAAATATTTTTCATCAAAAATTTTTCAGTAAGAACTCATTTATGAGGAAAAAGTTCCTCAAAAATTATTTTTGTGAGGGATTTCCCAAGAAAAACTTTTCATCTAAACTTTAGGGAAAGTTCAATCCCTTGAAAAATCTCTCACAAAAATAATTTTTGAGGGATTTTCTAAGGAAAAATTTTTCATCAAAAATTTTTACTAAAAACTCTTTTATGAGGGAAAAATCCCTCAAAAAATCTCTCAAAAATTATTTTTGCAATGGATTTTTTGATAGAAATTTATTCCTCAGAAAATTTCTACAGTTAATATTTTTTGTCAGAAAATCCATCAAAATTGCAAGGGATTTTTTTCCCTCGCTAACTCACTTTTTTCTAATAGTATTATTTGGCTCTGGTAGTTTGATTTATTTGATTATATCATGGTTACTAAGCTATTTGCTCATTCTTTTAATTTCCATATTTCTATAGAGCTAGAAGCATGAAGATCATAGGTAGATATTTGATTGTGAGACTAGAATGAGGATCTAGTTAGCCATCTTAGACTAACCTTCTAAATTTTGTAGAACCTTCTCTAGAACTATTTTATGCTTCAATATGTAAATCGTATGGCTAATGTTATCTATCTGTTAGGGGTAAAATAATCCCCGCTGAAGTCCTTAGCCACCGACCCCTATTCTTAAAGTATTCGTGTGTTGGGGGTAAAATAACCCTAGCCGAAGTCCTTAGCCACCGACCCCCATTTTGAAAGAATTCACTGAACTCCCCAACAACAAGTCCATACTGTGAAACTTGTTGAAGCCACGTTGAAGCCCAACCAGACAATATTGAATAGTAAAAGAGAATTATTATTTAATTAACCTTGTTTTTGGCTTAGGATAAATGATAGGACCAAAGTTTAACCTTTCCGATCTTGATTGGTGACAAGTTTTGAAGATAGTTAAAGTCCTGTATTATGGACAACAGACTCCTTCTTGATGGACTTCCTCCATACGGACTCCTCTAATTACTCTCCTTCTAGTTGGACTCTTTCAGGTCGGTCTCCTTCAGTCGCGCTCCTTCAGATCGGACTCCTCCAATCTTGCCCCTTCCAGACGAACTCCTTCCAATCAGACTTCTTCAGGATGGACTTCCTCCAATCGTGCTCCTTCCAGTCGGACTTCTTTAGAATGGACTCCCCCTAGTTGTGCTCCTTTCAGATGGACTTCTCCTAGTTAGACTTCTCCAGTCGTGCTCCTATCAGCAGCACTCCTTCCAGACGGACTCCTTTCGATGGACTCCTTCCAAACGGACTTCTTCTAGCCAGACTCCTTCTAGTTGAACTTCTTCCAAATGCTAGGCAAACTCCTTCTAGTCATCAGAAAGACCACGGCATCTACACAAGTTCAACTCCCAATGCAGCGAATATTGGTCAACATGTAGATGATCTCGGAGAAGTCGGAACTCCTCCTGAATTGCTGTGATGGGAAGTTTCCACTAACTATAGCTATCCCATCCAATCTTCAACTATAAATCTCCAACAAACTGGCATGTCATGACAACAGACATTATACCCTCTGTAACAAACTCCATGTGGCTCTGAACGGCCTACTACCAGGTAGTTATGGTTGTCACTATCAGTTTGTTACAAGCTCAGCCTATAAAGAGATCCTTCAGATATGTTTTCTTTTCATTACTCTACTTCTCAATTTCTTGAGCACTCCATTTCAATTGGTCAGAGAACTGACTTGAGCGTCGGAGGATCCTACCGGAGCCACCCACCCCTGGTTTGGATTTTGTTTTGTAGGTCCCATCGATGACCTAGCCTTCTCAACTCCAGCTATCTATGGCATCCTCACAGATTTCTGCACCAATAGGATTGGTGCTATGGGAAGGGCTTCTGAGTCCTTATTCTAAAAGAGGTGCCTAATCGATCCTATCTGCCTTCTTCCTCTCCTAATCTTTCAAATCCACCTCCATCTCTTCTTGCTCCAAAAATACCCCCAAAGAAGACAATAAACCTAGCAGTCTACTACTTCTACCGCCAGACCCATCCATTCTAACTCCATCACCAGCTCCTCAACCTCCTCCATCGGTGGCCATGGTAGATCCGGAGTAGTTTAACTTGCTGATGTAGCAGGTTTGAGGCCTCATCGAAATAGTGTAGGCCATGTAGCAGCCCCCGGCACCACCCCAACCGGAGAGACCCCTATTGGAGTGTCAAGAACTGGTACAAAAAAGAGCCGCCTGGATCAACAGACCCGTTACCCCTAGAAAAAAAAGTAGAGAGCAGGGAGCCCCTACTCCGATCATGATTCTTCTCTGGAGGAGACTATCCCCATCTACAATTAACGACCCTCTGAGATCCATGATTGGGATGATGCTCTCGATCAGAAGCTTCAGCATATGGATTGATGGATTGAGGAGCTCTACCATGCTATCCCGGTCCACCACAATCACATCTACACCGATCCCTCCTTTTTTATCCAAATCATACAGGAGCCCATCCCACCAAAATTCAAGCTTTCTCAGTTTGAGACTTACAACAGGACCACCAATCCCATCGACCACCTTAGAGCCTTCAGAACCATGATGCTACTCCATGGCGCTTCTGACACCATCCTCTACCGAGCTTTTTCCTCTACTCTCAAAGGAGTAGCAAGAAATTGGTATTGAAAAATATGTCCTAAAGCCAATTATCTAAGTGGTAGATGATTGAAATTAGTATATGAATTATCTAATAATAATAGTTATTTGGCTGATTCATCATAAAAGTTCTATCTTCTTTAAATAAACTTCTAAATTATGATGAAGTCCTTAGAACCACAATCAATCGATAAAAAAGGATTTATCGAATCATTCTTAAATTATTCATGATCAAATGATAAGTTATTAATAAAGATGATAACTTATCGAGTGTAGGTCACTGTATGCCATATGCATTGATTGTTCTCATAACCAAGTGGTGTGGAGATACCGATATAGCATCCAAATAAGATGTAGGAGTATATTTGCACTAAACATGATCAATATAGCACTCTACTATCAAGAGTAGCTAGCTAAAGTCAATAGATTTAAGTGTCCCTCTGATCTGAGATTACCACGGTGACTTACAAGCAAATCACTATACTTTGGTGTCGGACTACCTGTATTTCTAATATAGGTTTGGAAGATTTTTGGGTACAGTCAAATACTTATAAAGTCGGTGTGTGAATCAAGATGGGATTGACCACTCTTGATTAACTTCAGAAAGAGAATGACTCACTGTGTTTCAATTTAATAAAACCTAGGTCAAGGTAATCCTCGTGAGGTGTCACGAAATTTATGAAATTTTGAGACATAATAGAGATGACTTCTATAAGTATTCGACAGCATACTCGAAGTTGTCTTGAGCACTATTGATCATAGGGATGAATTATACAGTAACCATGGGTCAGGATTCTAAGAATATTGCTTTGCATACACTCAACCTATCTAGACGTCAGGAACCATTACTAAATGGTAACTTTGATTGGTACAAAAATTAGTTTTTGTGCTACCAACTTTGATTCAAACCTATGGGATCACATACATTAGAGCTTGTAACCTGATCAGATGGTTAATCGATGATTCAGAATCATCTAAAGGTCAATCCATCAATACGATTGATGTTTGACCTAATGCAAGTATTGCAAGAGGATCGATTAGTAATTGGATTACTAATTAGCTCAATTTGATTGAGCAATCAGGCCGAGATCAAGTTTAATTAAATTAGATTTAATTAAAATTAGTTTAAATTTAATTAGATTAAGTCTAATTAGTTTATTGGATTAGCTAGCAATAAGAAAGAATAATTTCTTGCTTGACTAAGACTTGGATGCACCTAATTGACTTAGAATTTAAATCAGACTTAAATCTTGATTTAATCTAATTTAATTGGACCTCTAGTTGGACTAGGATCAGTCTTAATTGGGTTGCATTTAATCTAGTTTAAATAAAATTTAAATTAGATTCAAAACTAATTTGATCTAGTCAAACAAGAGGAGTCCTAGTTGGACTGGGACTCTCTCTCTTTCTCTTATGCCTAAGAGCCCATTCCCATACCTTTTATTTTTGATGTTTTATGTAAATTCCCATGCCTTAGAAAGAGTCTCCAAGCCCCACTTCTCATTGGTTTAGGAATTTATTTTGACTTGGTTAAAACTAGAAAGTGATTTGGATTAGTTTCCTATTTGATAGAGTCCCCTTTGACCAAAACTTCTTCCCTCCTTTTGGATTTTCTCTCCATACCACCCAACCTTTTCTCTGCCCTTCTCCCTAGGTTTTTGTGCATTGGTTTTCTGGTTCTCACACCTAAAATCAAGGAAGGTAGAAAGTGATTTGGATTAGTTTCCTATTTCATAGAGTCTCCTTTGACCAAAACTTCTTCCCTCCTTTTGGATTTTTTCTCCATGCCACCCAACCTTTTCTCTACCCTTCTCCCCAAGTTTCTATGCATTGGTTTTTTGGTTCTCACACCTAAAATCAAGGGAGGGGTGTCCAAGAGTTGGACGCCCCATACGAGTCCATAAAAGACTAGGTTTGACCTAGTCATCCTTATATTATTAGGGTGCCTTCTGTGAGATGGTTAGAGGATGTGATAAATTTTACAAAGATCATGAAAAATTAGAGGAGAAGGAGGAAAAGGCATGGGATGGTTTGTGGCACCAAGATTCTTGGAGAAGAGCCTTCAACTAAGACATCAAAGATTGATGTCTTGAAGAGACAAGGTAAGGAAAGATTATCTTCTCTTTATTTTTTGTTTATGTATTTTCTCTCTTGTTTATTCTTTATAATTTTTTATGTGATAAAAATATGAGAGAGAGAAAAATAGGGTATGGGGATAAGTGCTCCAAGTTGTTACGGCATGATGTTCTTTTTGGACATGATCTGATCATGTCCTGATGAGAGAAGGAGAAGAGAAGAAAGGTCTTCTCTTAAGGTTTTTTTGAGAACTCTTCTTCTCCTTATTTTTGTGAGAATTTTTTAGAGTAAAAATTAGAGATGTTAGATCTAGAAATATAGAAAAAATCTAGAAGAGAAGGTCTCTTCTTGTCCTAGCATAGAGATATTTTTAGGACATCAATCGTTGATGTCTTGAAGGAGAAGATTTATCTTCTCTTAGGATTTATTTTTTCTTATTTTTTTCAAATTTATTGGAGATCCAAGGGTTGGATTCCTTCCTAATTCCTTCTCATATTCTTCATCTTTTGAAGTGTCCAAGAGATCCAAAGAATATGTATTTGATTAACCATCAGGAGGGATCCGCGAGAAGCTAGCACTTCGAGCGGATCTTCGTTTGACGAACCTTCGATCTGTGTTACAGGTTCATGTGGATCACCTATAGAAGTCGGATGAGTGTGAGGCTTTAAAAGCAATAATAAAAATCAACCATGGAGTTCTCGACCCACACAAAGATAAGAGATTAGATCTCTTGGTAACCTAGATATGATCTAGGGTTAGATCTAGAATTATTCTAGATCTAGGTATTGATATGATCAATACCACTTATGATTAATTTATTTTCAGATTTATATTTGTATTATGATATATTATAGATTCTTGATGTAGGGTTTTGTAATCTGATTACATGATTTTATAGATTAAATAGTTTAATTTGCATCTTCTATTGCATATTATTTCAAAAATATTTTGAAATCCTGCATGTTTTCCATCAACTGATATACGAGCCTTAAACTGGGTACCATTTATTAGATATGTGTGCCCTAGAAGCTAGAATTGGCTAACACTTGTAATACACATCTAAGGGTAAAATTATAATTTTGACTATAAATAATAAAATAGATTATTTTCTATCATAATGTGTATTTGAAAGTGTCTGTGATACATCCCTTGAGTTAATGGTAATGATGGTTCATATTTTCAAGAGTTGAAAATTTAAGATATAAATTTTCATTATTAACTCATAAAATGCTCTCGACCATAGGATCATCATGAGGATGGTGATTGATCCTGGAAGGTTGGTGTACAATCGCTTCTCTTTAGTAGATGAGTCTTGAGTCTATGGTGTGGAGACACCGGAGCGAGAGTACAGGTACTTGTTAGAGAACGAGGGCACTGAGCGTGACCACCTCGAGTAGTCATTAGGAAGTCTACCTTCTCGTCAATGACTGACTCGATGCTGCAGTGGTGTGTCTGGTTCTTTGACCTGAGGTGCATCGATAGTTCACCTTGAGGGTGTTATAGTTTGACTACACCATAACTCGATCTCCTAGCCATTCGGAACCCTGAGGTGTATGTTGGCTATAGCATGTTCATTGTAGGAACTGGATTGCATCAAGATGGAATCTATCTACCTCGGATGGTAGAGGAGCAGCCCTATGATGATCATGAGAATCAAGTCCAGAAGCCCATGGCCATGGTAGAGTGAAATAATAGAAAGAGTTTCTATTTAGGTTTTCACATCGGACTTGAATCGAATGATTACATCATATGACGAAAACTAGGGTTTGACGAGTTCACCTTAACCCTAATCTGATCGGGGCTCAAGATAGAAGAACTTAATCACACAGGTAGCTGCACCAAGAGGTTCGCATTTTCAGCTCTGATGGATTGCCACCATATACTGCTAGGTGTCACTGGATGGATTTTGGGAGCAATTAGAATGATTTAGATGATCGATCATTCTAGCTGTCTGAATCAGAAGAGTTCTGATCCATCGAAAGGAGTTTCGATGATGTCGATGATAGAGATCATGACATATCCCATTACCATATAGAACTGAACCTAACTGGATCACACAAATAAGGGATTTGAATCTGGATGATCATCAATTGAACTAATCCAGTTCAATTGATCTGAATGAGATTCAATTAGGTTCAAGAAAATCATGCTAGCACTCGATTGAACCTAACGTTCTTCTTTTACTATCATAAATAGTTTAGTCCTGACTGAGCCAAAGGTAGTTTGTGCTCGATTAGGAGGCCTTCACTTGGTCTGACTGGAGCCTGTCTAAGTCAGAAAAGGGTTGTCTTAAATTTTGAGATAATTTGAGACAACACCTACCATTTTTCATAACCATTTGCTAAATCTTGTCCTTTGACTTTGGTCAAATAGTTGACCTTTAACACTTAGACATTTCTGTCCATGTGTCATGCACCTATTGGAGAGAACTGGTGGGGGCTTTGTCCCCCTACTAAAAATTGGCAAGAGAGGGGGTGCATATCTAGGGAGGCATGCACCCCAGTTTGAGGATCATGCCTAGGAGTCCCATTGGACAAATGGGACTCCAGGTTGCTTCATGATTTCAAATTAGGTGGCACCAAGGAGTCCTGTTTGACTAACTTGGCACCACCTAAGGAGGTTTATAAGGAACTCTAATCTAATTGGATTAGATGATGTCATTCCATCAATCAGATTTAGATCTAATTGCATAAATAGCCATGATTGGTCAGGATGATGTGGCACTACGTGGCACAATAGGGTCTATATAAACCCTGTATGCGCTTAGAATTGAGCGCTTCTACCCTTTGCCCATGCCACAAAGCTTCTCTCCCTCCTTCTCTATTCCACCTTCAGATACTCTCTCTCCTATCCACATCCAAGGTTCTTGGGCTTGAGTTTGGTGCGATCCAAGCAAGAGAAAGACGACAGAAAAAGAAGAAGACAGTACTACTGCATGAGACAACGGCTGATCTTCAAAAGCCATTTTGAAGATCCTTCAAGATCAGATTCAGATCTAATTTTTGGAGACATGATAGAGAAGAAGAGGATCTCTAGATCCTACCTGAGTGGATATTGATAGAGGCCAGGCACTTGCATGGCTAGATCCAGAACCTTCCGCTGCTTACATAGGATCATCAACGGGATAATAGGATTACCCTACATCAAGGTAAAATTAAATTTAGATTTAATTTATTTTATTTTTATTTTAATTAGAATAATAAAGATTAGATCTAAAATCTTAGATATCATTTAGATCAAAGAAAAAAATTTTAAAATATATCTCTTGATCCGATCAGATCTGAACGAACCTGGATCCGAGAAATCAGGATTTTCCCTTCAACTGGTATCAGAGCCAAGGTTCTAAAAGTATTTAGATCTAATTTTAAATTTTATTTTAATCTAAAAAAATAAGTAATTTTAGATATCACATGAGATGTGATTAGATCTAAAATTAAAAAAATTAAAATTAAATAATTTGGATCTAAGATTAGAAAATATGCATGACTAGTTCTAAAATAGAATAGTTCTATAGAATAGTCTTGCATGTTTATAATTTAATTTGATTAAATCATATTTTAGATCTATTTATTTACTATTTTTTGATATTATAATTATTATAATAATATCTAAAAAATAATAAATAAAAATTATTTAATTTTAACATCATATGAGATATGATTGATGCATGTCTAGACTAGTTGTAGAATAGTTCTACATAGTTGTCTAGATTAGAGTTTATTTTGATAAGATCAATTTAAATCTAATTTTTTAGATTATTATGAGATAATTTAGATCTAAAAATATGCATGATTCGATACATGAGATGTATGCAAAATATGCCATGATTAGATCTAATTTGTATATGAGATATATGATATAGATCTAAAACTATTTTGTAGTATTACATGTTCCTGATTAAGGCATTCCTCTTGGCCGTCCGGTCATAAGAATGAAGAAGGGTTTAAAGGCCCTCTCCTTCCCATTCGATGGGGTGTTCTTATGATGTGTAGGGGTGCTGCACGTTCGTCCTTAATCAGAAATCCCAAAACTTACTTTCTGCAAAATCCTAGATCCTGAAACCCTAGGATTTATTGTGCATATTTTATGTTTATGAACCCTACTTAATTAAGAATTAAGATTATGAAATATTAATTAGGTCTAAAATTGAGAATTTTCAGATCTAAGACATATTCATAATACTGGGTTCGGAACTTGGGTAGCTCAATTAGGTCTAAGCGGTTGATCAAACCGAATCAAGAGTTGGTTAGATGGGATCAACAATGCTTAAATTGACCAGCCTAATAGGATTAAGTCTGGGTCAAGATCGAGTCACGATCAAGCAAGACCTAATTAGGCTCAGAGGTTAGAGTCTGGATTGTAGGCTAACCCAATTGGTTCTGGCTCAACAATTTGGTGTCTAAGGTAAGTTTGGCACATACGACCGACTGATTTTTAATTGGGAAGCTACTCGACTCTGAATGCATTCTTGTACGAGTTAATGGCATATCCCTTCCACCGGTCTCACTTACCTGGCCATATCTGTTGACTCAGTTCTGATCTGAGGTGGTCAATAATCCGAGCTAACCCATGCCACTAGGTTAGTCATAATTGTTATGACTATGACAAGTCTAGTTTAATGAGACCTGAATCAATTCTCCCTAAGAAAAGATTAAGTCTGAGGTCTTCCACCATTGTAGATGTGCGGGCCCTTTCCGGGGTTGATTGTTCTCGGCTGGATACAGTGGCTCAGTTGCACCGAAAAGATGCAACCATGTCTATTAGGCATTGGATGCTATGGGCTGGAGGATGAGTTGGGCTCAATATTTTGGATACGGTGAGAGACTCAATTAGGAATCCAGTCTGTGCAAATGGTGGGTCTGACTTAACTAAGGAGTGGATCAATATTCTGGATATGGTGAGATTCATGAATTAGAGACCAAGTTTGGGTGCACCATGATTAGAGAATCATTGAACAAGAGTTGTTCACTCATTGGCTAACCCATCACCAATAACTGTTAGGTGAGGTGATGAGTCAGTTGGTGAGACCGCACCACCCACTAAAAATCATTAATCATGGAGATTTTTGCACATCTCTACAGAGGGAGTGTAGGGATCTCGAGAAAATAGTGGAAGCTAATTTATGTTTAAAAATAAAATCCTAAATAAATTGGTTCAAGTCATAATTTACAGTATCTAACTAGAATCTTTGACTTTCTATAGGAAAAATGAAAATATCTGCGTCCAACCCATTAGCACGTATCCTTGGACACACATAGACTGACCGACCCAATTATAAAGATTGGCTTCAGAAACTTACAAAATCATTTTGGATTTCTGAAGAAGTTAACCCATGTATTGGATCAGGATCCTCCCACCTTACCAGCCCGTCCATCCGCTGAACAGAGAGCGTTCTCTAAAAAAATGGATAGACAAAGATAATAAGGCCAGATATTACATGTTGGGCTCGATGTCTGATGAGCTCCAGTGCCAACATGAAGATATCAGGACTGCTCACCAAATGTTGGCTCACCTGCAAGAGATGTTTGGTGAACAGAGTCGCGCAGCCAAGTATCAAGTCACGAAATGACTTTTTAAGGCTAAGATGCGTGATGGACAGTCAGTCCAAGATCACTGTCTGATGATGATCAAGGACTTGGAAAGAGCTTGAGAAGCTCGGTGTGAAGTTAGACTTGGATCTATGCAGAATGATATTATTCTGCAATCCTTGACTGATGCATATGGGCAATTCATCATGAATTACCACATGCATAAACTTCAAAATTCCTTGGCCGAATTAATGAATATGCTGGTTACCGCTGAGCTTTCTATGAAAGGATTCTAAAGGCTCAGTTCTTGCTATGGAACGGACTTCTTCCAAAAGAAAGTTTTTTGAAAAAAGAAGAAGTCTGTGAAAAAGGCAGAAGGTGGAAAGGTGGAAAGAAGAAGGAAGGACAGAGCCTGAAGAAGAAGACCGCTAACAAAGAAAAGTATTTTTATTATAATATTGATGCAACAGCGACGGCCACTGGAAGCAGAACTGCCCTACTTACCTGGCCACCCTGAAGAACAAGAAGGAGAAGGTCCTTCTGGAGGTATGCTCGTTATTGAGTCTAACCTTATAATTTCTTCTGCATTCAGTTGGGATGCTTGACTCTGGTTCTAGTGCTCATCTGTGCACTTCTATGCAGGATCTTGAGGATAGCAGGAGGCTGAGGGATGGAGACATGATCCTACGTGTTGGAAATGGAGCAAGAGTTGCTGCAGTATGGCTGTGGGAACATACCCTCTTCGATTACCATCTGGTTTAGACTTAGTACTTGAAAGACTGTTATTATGTGCCTGCTACTAGCAGGAATTTGATTTCTATTTCATGTTTAGCACAAGAAGGCTATGTAATTAGTTTTCTTAAGGACCATTGTAACATTCTTTATGAAAAAAATAAAATTGCAAATGGTGGTTTCTTATTAACGGTCTTTATCAGCTACATATTGATGTATCTATCTTTAACTATCGAGCAAAATGTGAATGCCATAAAATCAAAATGATCCTAGGGATAGTCCAAATGATAGGTATCTATGGCACCTAAGGCATTAGGTCATATAGCAGAAGATAGGATTCAACAAATTGGAAAAAAATTGGACTATTGAGTCCATTGACTTTCCGAGTCATATCCAACTTGTGAATCTTGTCTTCAATGACAAAATGACTAAGCTTCCTTTTATAGGACATGGGAAAAGGGCCACAGATCTACTAGCCCTAGTACATACTGATGTATGCGGTCCATTTGATGTGTCAGCCAGAGGCAACTTTGATGACTTCATAACCTTTATCGATGATTTATCTTGGTATGGGTACATGTATCTTATGAGACATAAGTCTGAAGCTTTTGAAAAGTTCAAAAAATTTAGACATGAAGTCGAAAAGCAAACTAAAAAATTCATTAAGGTTCTTCGATCAGATCGAGGAGGTGAATACCTTAGTCAGAATTGGCTAACACTTGTAATACACATCTAAGGGCAAAATTATAATTTTGACTATAAATAATAAAATAAGTTATTTTCTATCATAATATATATTTGAAAGTATCTGTGATACATCCCTTGAGTTAATGTAATGATGGTTCATATTTTCAAGAGTTGAAAATTTAAGACATGAATTTTTATTATTAACTCATAAAATGATCTCAACCATAGGATCATCATGAGGATGGTGATTGATCCAGAAGATTGATGTACGATCGCTTCTTTAGAATAGATGAGTCTTGAGTCTATGGTGTAGAGACATTGAAGCGAGAGTACAAGTACTCATTAGAGAACGAGGGCACTGAGCGTGACCACCTCGAGCAGTCATGAGGAAGTCTACCTTCGCATCGATGACTTGCTCGAAGCTGTAGTAGTGTGTCTGGTTCTTTGATCTGAGGTGTATTGACAGTTCACCTTGAGGGTGTTATAGTTTGACTACACTATAACTCGATCTTCTAGCCATTTGAAATCCTGAAGTGTATATTGGCTATAGCATATTCATTGTAGGAATTGGATTTCATCGACAGGGGATCTATCTATCTCGATAGATGAGGAGCAGTCCTATGATGATCATGAGAATCAAGTCCATAAGCCCATGGCCATGGCAAAGTGAAATAATAGAAAGAGTTTCTATTAGAATTTTCACACTAGACTTGAATCGAATGATTAATTCATATGATAGAAATTAGGATTTGACGAGATCACCTTAACCCTAATCCGATCGGAGCTCAAGATAAAGGAACTTAATCACATAGGTAACTGCACCAAGAGATTCGTTTCCAATTCTGATGGGTTGCCACCATATGCTGCTAGGTGTCACTGGTGGATTTTGGGAGCAATTAGAATGATTTGGATGATCGATCATACTAGTTGTTTGAATCAGAAAAGTTCTAATCCATTAGAAGATGTTTCGATGATGTCAACGATAGAGATGGCGATGTATCCCATTACCATACAGAACTGAACCAACTGGATCATACAAATAAAAGTTTGGATTTCAATATCATCAATTAGACTAACCCAGTTCAATTGATTTGAATAAGATTCAATTAGGTTCAAGAAAATTGTGCTAGCACACGATTGAGCCTAATGTTCTCCTTCAACAATCATTAAAGCTTGTCTCGATTGAGCCAAATATATTTGAGCTTACTCAAGAACCTTGGTCTGACTGGAGCTTGTGCAAGTTTGAAAAGGATTGTCTTAATTTATGAGATGAATTTGAGACCACCTACCATTTTCCATTACCTGCTAAATCTTGTCTTTAGACTTTGGTCAAATATTGACTTTTGACACTTAGACATCTGCCCATGTGTCATGCACCCATAGGAGACAACATGGGGTCCCCTACTAAAAAGTAAAAAGGGAGGGGGTGCATGCCTAGGGAGGTGTGTGCCCCATGAGGATCATGCCTGGAGTCCCATACAGATGGGACTCCAGGTTGCTTCATGATTTCAAATTAGGTGGCGCCAAGGAGTCCTGTTTGACCAGTCTTGGCACCACCTAAGGAGGTTTATGAGGGACTCTAATCTGATTGGATCAGATGATGTCATCCTATCAATCAGATTTAGATTTGATTGCACAAAAAGCCATGATTGGCTAGGATGATGTGGTTCTGCATGGCGCAGCAGGGTCTATATAAATCCTATCTACGCCTAGAATTGAGCGCTTTTGCCCTTTGCCCATGCCACAAAGCTTCTCTCCCTCCTTCTCCATGCCACCTTTAGATCCTCTCTCTCCTCTCCACGTCCAAGAGTTCTTGGGCTTGAGTTTGGTGTGATCCAAGTAAGAGAAAGGCGACAAGAAAGGAAGAAGGCAGCATTGCTGCAAGAGATAATGGCTGATCTTCAAAAGCCATTTTGAAGACCTTCAAGATCAGATCTAGATCTGATTTTTGGAGTATAGGTTGAGAAGAAGAAGATCTCTAGATCCTATCTGAGTGGATATCGATAGAGGCCAGGCACTTGTGTTGCTACATCCAGAACCTCAGACAAACATCGGGATCATCATAGGATAATAGGATTATCCATAACAAAGGTATGATTAAATTAGATTTAATTTTATTTTATTTTTCTTTTATCAAATCAATAAGATCAGATCTAAAGAGTCTTAGATCTGATTTAGATCTAAGAGAAAAAATTTTTGAAATATCCCTCTTGATCCAATCAGATCTAAACGAATCTAACCCAAAAAATAGGATTTCTTCCTTCACCATTTTCTCTTTCGACTAGTTGAGCCATGAGTTCGTAGCTCATTTCATCAATAGTCATTGCTAAAGATGAGGTTCGGACTCCCTTGTTAACATCAAGCAGAAGGAGAGAAAGTCCATCTAAGCTTACATCAGTCGCT
The DNA here is from genome assembly GCA_006176705.1 of Cocos nucifera. Lineage (NCBI taxonomy): Eukaryota > Viridiplantae > Streptophyta > Magnoliopsida > Arecales > Arecaceae > Cocos > Cocos nucifera. Next base: position 156,440 of record QRFJ01000754.1, read on the forward strand.
TCAACGATGCTGCTCTTAAGGTCCACAACTTGGACCAGTCTATTATTATGGCCGTACTAAAGGATGGCCTTCAAAAGAATGATCTTCTTTTTTTTTTGGAGAAGTGGTACCTCCAAAACTTTGTCGACATACTAGCCTGGGATGAAGGCTATGCTCGAGTAGAGGAAGCCTTCTAGTAAAAAGATGATAAAGCCATGAAAGAGCGGCAAGCGAGTGAATCCAACAAGCTCAAACCTAAAGAAAAGTTGGGTGAAGCTTGGTCGTGGTTCCAAACTCCTCTTGAGTGCAGACGAGCCCAACCTTCTTCTCAAGCTCGTCGACAAAGAAGTTCGGATCAAAGAATCTAATGGAACTCTCCTTCTAGAAGATTCAATAACTATGCTTCCTTGAATGTCTCAAAGACCCAAGTGCTAATAGAGATAAGGGAGTAGCTGCCAGGACCGAAGAGGATGTGGACTCATTCGGCCAAGTGCAATCCTAATAAGTACTATCTCTATCATTGTGACCATGGTTATGATACTGAAGAATGTATCCACCTTTAGGATGAGATTGAAGCACTAATTAGAAGAGATCGGTTGGATCGATTTATCAGGCACCGATCGGAGAGAAGACAGGATTGTCCAAGAGCCCCACTGCTGCCTGAACCATCTTGGAGGGATGAACCGCAAGAAGATCGGCCTTCCCTTAGAATCATCAATACTATTACTAGGAGACATCGACGAGGGGAGGCCAGTAGGTCAATAGAGCTAGCAAAGAAACAGCAAACTGAAAAATCCATCACTTTTACTAAAGAAGATGCTCAGAAAGTTTAGTTTTTGCATAATGACGTGGTTGTAGTGACTTTCAATATTATTGATTATGATGTACGTTGCATTTTAATTGATAATAGAAGCTCTACTGATGTCTTGTTTTATGATGTTTTTTTTAAAATGTCCATACCTGATAGTAGAATGGGACCAATAAATTTTTCATTAGTGGAATTCACAAGTGATGCAGTGTCAGTGGAAGGAATAATAACATTGCCAGTGATAGTAGGTCAGAAGCCAAGGCAGTCCAGAGCTAAAGTCAACTTCTTAGTGGTGAAAGCGCCCTCTGCTTATAATGTAATTCTTGGCTGATCTGATTTGAATGCACTCCAGGCTGTGATTTCAACTTATTATCTGAAAATATAGTTTCTATTAAAAAATATGTTCTAAAGCCAATCATCTAAGTGGTAGATGATTGGAATTAGTATATGAATTATTGAATAATAATAGTTATTTGGTTAAATCATCATAGAAGTTCTATCTTTCTTAAATGAACTCCTAAATTATGATGAAGTCCTTAGAACCATAATCAATCGATAAAAAAGAATTTATCAGATGGTTACTAAACTATTCACAATCAAATGATAAGTTATTAACAAGGATGATAACTTATCAAGTGTAGATCACTGTATGCCATATGCGTTGGTTGTTCTCATAACTAAGTGGTATGGAGATATTGGTATGGCATTTAGGTGAGATGTAGGAAGTATACCTGCACTGAACGTGACCAATATAACACTCTACTATCAAGAGTAGCTAGCTAAGGCTAATGGATATAAATATCCCGCCAACCAAAGATCATCATGGTGACTTACAAGCAACTCACTATACTTTGGTGCTGGACTACCTACATTTTTAATATAAGTTTAAAAAAAATTTTAGGTATGATCAAGTATTTATAAAGTTGGTGTGTGAATCAAGATAGGATTGACCACTCCTGATTAACTTCAGGAAGGGAATGACTCACTGTGTTTTAATTTAGCAAAATCTAGGCCTGCATAATCCTTGTAAGGAGTCATGAAATTTGCAAAATTTTAAAACACAATAGAGATGACTTGTATGAGTATTGACAGCATACTTGAAGTCATCTTGAGTATTATTGATCAAAGGGATGAATTATATGGCAACCATGGGCCAAGATTCTAAGAATGTTGTTTTGCATACGTTCGACCTATCCAGACATCAAGAACTATTATTAGATGGTTACTTTGATTGGTACAAAAATTGGATAGCTTAGGTTCGAACCTATGGAGTCACACACATAAGAGGTTGTAATCTGATTAGATGGTTAATTAATGATTGAGAGTCATTCTAAGGTCAAACTATCAATATGATTGATGTTTGACCTAATGCAAGTATTACGGAGGATCGATTAGCAACTGGATTGCTAATTAGCTTAATTTGATTAAACAATCGGGCTAAGATTAAGTCTAATTGAATTAGATTCAATTAGAATTAGTTTGGACTTAATTGAATTAAATCTAATTGATTTATTGGATAAGCCAATTGAAAGGAAAAATAAGTTTCTGTTCAATTAGGACTTGAGTACACCTAATTTCTAATTTGATTAAAAGTTAAATTAAATTTAAATATAATTTAAATTTAATTTAATTAGACTTCTAATTAGATTAGAATTATCTATTAATTAGATTAACTCAAATCTAATTTAAATTGGATTTAAGATGGCTTTGACCTAGTCAAAATAGAAGAGTCCTAGTTAGACTAGGACTCATTCTTTTCTAGTGCCATATTAAGGGTTCCACACCCACTAATTAATTCCAAAATTTTTTACATGATTTCCCACACCTAAGATAGCTTCTCTATGCCCCAATACCTAATTTTTCTATTAAAAAATATATTCTAAAGCCAATTATCTAAGTAATAGATGATTGAAATTAGTATATAAATTATCTAATGATAATAGTTATTTGGCTGGTTCATCATAAAAGTTCTATCTTTCTTAAATGAACTTCTAAATTATGATGAAGTCCTTAGAACTACAATCAATCGATAAAAAAGAATTTATCGAATGGTTCTTAAATTGTTCATGACCAAATGATAAGTTATTAATAAGGATGAATAATTTATCAAGTATAGGTCGCTATATGCCATATGCGTTGGTTGTCCTCATACCAAGTAGTGTGAAGACACTGGTATGGCATCCAGATGAGAGGTAGGAGTATATCTACACTAAACGTGATCAATGTAGCACTCTACTATCAAGAGTAGCTAGCTAAGACTAATGGGTATAAGTGTCCCTCCGATCTAAAATCACCATGATGACTTGCAAGCAACTCACTGTACTTTGGTGCCGAACTATCTGTATTTCTAATATATATTTGGAAAAACTTTAGGTACAGTCAAGTACTTGTAAAGTCAGTGTATGAGTCAAGATGGGATTGACCACTCTTGATTAGCTTCAGAAAAAGAATGTCTCATTGTGTTTCAATTTAGCAAAACCAAGGCCTGGATAATCCTCGTGAGGAGTCATGGAATTTGCAAAATTTTGAAACATAATAGAGATGACTTGTATGAGTATTGACAGTGTACTCAAAGTTGTCTTGAGCATTATTGATCATAGGGATGAAATAAATGGTAACCATGGGCCAAGGTTCTAAGAATGTTGCTTTGCATACATTCGATCTATCCGAATGTCGGAAACCATTGCTAGATGGTTACTTCAATTGGTATAGAAATTAGTTTCTATGCTACTAGCTTAGGTTCGAATCTATAAGATCACACACATAAGAGATTATAACCTAATCAGATAGTTAAATCGATGATTGAGAATCATTCTGAGGTCAAACATTCAATGCGATTGATGTTTGACCTAATGCAAGTGTTGCAAGAGGATCGATTAGCAATTGGATTGCTAATTGGCTCAATTTGATTGAGCAATCAGACTGAGATCAAGTTTAATTAAATTAGATTCAATTAGAATTAGTTTGGACTTAATTAGATTAAGCTTAATTGGTTTATTGGATAAGCCAATTGCAAGGGAATAATAAATTCTAGTTAGACTAGGATTTGAGTGCACCTAATTTCTAATTGAGTTAGAATTTATATCAGATTCAAATATGATTCAAACCTAACTTAATTAGATTTCTAGTTGGACTAGGGTCATCCATAATTAAGCTTGCATTAATCTTATTTTAATTGGATTAAAAATTGATTTGACCTAGTCAATACATGAGAATCCTAGTTAGACTAGGATTACTTGTTTCCTTCCTTGCATCAAAAATCTCCATGCCCTAATATTTAATTCTAGATTTTTTTTCCATGTTTTTCCATGCCTAAGATAGCTTCTCCACACCCCATAATCTTAGGTTTTGGGATCAAGTTTGACTTGATCATGTTTGGAAAGTTGTTTTGGATTGGATTCTATTTGATAGAATCCATAGAAACTAAAATACCTACTTTCCTTTTGCTCCTTACTTTCCCATGTCAAGTTTTTTTATTCACCTTATATTTTGGGTTTTTTCCACACCCCTTGCTCTCTCTTTAATGTGAATTATTCATGCAAATAAGCTGGGAGGCATCCAAGAGTTGGACGCCTCCACAGATGCCTTATTTGACTAGGTTTTGACCTAGTCTTCCATTCAAATTGCCTCTCCTCCTATTTAATAGGTTGTGAACATGAAAAATCCCAAGATTTTCATGATAAAACCAGAAGGAAAAGGAGATTTGGTGTGGGGATTAGGAGCACCAATTATCTTGGAAAAGGTCCTTTCTTTTAGACATCAAATGTTGCTGTCTTAAAGGGATAAAGGTAAGAGAAGATTGTCTTCTCTTTTTTTTTTCTTTTAAGTACTTTCCTCTTACTTATTTTATGTAATTTTTTGTTAGATATATGTGCCCTAGAAGCCAAAATTGGCTGACACTTATAATACACTTTTAGGGATAAAATTATAATTTTGACTAAAATCAATAAAATGTGTTATTTACTATCACATATGTGTATTTAGTATCTGTGATACATCCTTTGAGTTAATGGTAATGATAATTCATATTTTCAAGAGTTGAAAATTTAAGACATGAATAATCATTATTAACTCATAAAATGCTCCCGACCATAGGATCATCACGAGGATGATGATTGATTCGAAAGGTTGGTGTACAATCACTTCTCTTTAGTAGATGAGTCTTGAGTCTACGGTGTGGAGACATCGGAGT